>JAVQJD010032564.1:0-10409 GCA_036023655.1 Nannoperca australis | reverse complement strand
GTGTGTGTGTGTGTGTGTGTGTGTGTGTGTGTGTGTGTGTGTGTGTGTGTGTGTGTGTGTGTGTGGTCATGGTGAAAAAATGCAATGTTTTCAGGTGTTTTTTATGGTTCGTGTGGAGTTCTGTTTGGGAAAAAAAAGTTCAAGATAACATTTGCACAAAAATGCCATTTAATTTCTGTTGTTAAACAGAATGAAAGTGAATTTACTACAACCCTGATTCAGTCGCTGTTCAAAGTGCTTTTAAGGGAAACTTATCAATTTAAAAATCAATCACAGTTATTCTGTTTTTTGTTTAACAAATTTTATTTTTGTTGCTACATACGGGATAAAAGAAATGCAGGTTTGTACTTATATGCCCTTTTGTATCAAATTTCCTTAGACAAAAATAAAAAGTTAACTATTTTGATTTGACCCATTTGCACCACTTCTTGTGTTGAGTGTTGAGTTAAATGTTAGAGCTACAGACTTTTCACACCAGTGTACACAGCACAGTAAGAAAGGTTAGCAGTGGAAATGCATTAAGTGATTTTACAGTTCACGGTCATTGTCATGTGCATAGGAACCACCAGTCTACTTATACAGTTACATTCTTGTACTTTAGATTTGAAACACTACAAATATAAAAATGTGCAGTTTATAATCTCACAGACCTAAAGCAGTCATGTGTGTGTGTATATATATATACGGTTAGAGTGCTGGTTAGACCTGCTGGTGTTCTGCAGTAATAATACTGGTTCATAAGTTGTTCCAAATCATTGTTACTGGGGTGTGGCTTGCAGCTACAAAGATATGCAGAAGATAACACAAAAATGTTATTATGATGGTGGATGGCCACAAGAAAAGAGGGAGAGAGAGAGAGAGCGATGTACAGTATATCATCATGTAAGTGGATCCTTTCTAGACACATTTCTAGAGAAAGTGTTAGGATTTTGGTATGTGTGCAGGTGTGTCTTGTCCCTGTGTGTTCCTCTTCCCTCCTCTTGCCTGAACCTCATTACACGCACCTGCCTTCCGACCTGATTGCTCCCACCTGTTGCTCATCACCTCATCTACCCACTGCATATATTCCCCTGCTCTCCAGACGATCGTCGCCAGATCATTGTGTCTACTGCAGTGGTAGCTTATGCTCTCGACCTCTTGCAAGTTTCTCGAGTTTGTTGTCTTTTCTTAGCTGTGTATTGTTTGGTTATTTAACTAATTGCCCTCTCCTCACTGCCCACAGTTTACTCCTGCCCTGCTCTCCAGCCTGCCTGCCCATCCATTCTCTCCTCTGGACGCAAAATTCCCTCTCGTCCACTCGCTCCACTCAACCTGGGAGCAGCCTTCCCATCGGTCATCCCTGTGTCCACCTTGCTCCACCTGGTACTCGTTCCTCCCGATCCTCCTCCCCCCGTTTTGGTGTGTTTAATAAACTCGGTTTCCTCCACTCTGCCGTGCCTCAGTCTGCAATTGGGTCCACACTAGGAATCGCTTTTCAGAAACGGGTTCTGAATGTTTGGGTTTGTTTTGGGAGGGCTGCCTGTTGTTTAAGGAGAGGTTAGACTGTTCCTGAAGTGTTCTGTGGGGAGGTACGTATATTCTAGCATCGGAGGCTACCCAGACAGTATTGTGAGAATTTAGTCACTCACTCAACCACATTGGTCCAAACTGATATCTCTACAACTTTTGGATGGATCGTCACTAAATGTGGTACAAACATTCAGGTGCCCCTCGGGGAGAATTGTAACTTCTCACTCATCTTGTGCCATCATGATTTTAATTTGTCCAATGCTGTGGTTTGTGATCAAATCCCTGGTTAAAAAACATGATAAACGTCATATCTGCTAAACATCAGCATGTTAGTATGGGCATTGTGAACAGGTTAGCATGCTGATGTTAGCATTCAGTACAGTACAGCCTCACAGAGCCTGTCTTTTTCTGTCATTCACTGTTAACTGTTTAATTGATCAACTTCCAGTTACAGCAATGTTTTCCACATTGTACTCTCTCAGAATTGCTTTTTTGGGAGATGACCCGTCATGTTATATAGTCTCCTACTATGAATGAGTTTGTAAAAACAAGAGTTTGTAATAAATAATTAATTTTTAAAAAGGCAGATGGTCCATTTAAGCAACAGCAGATGGGCAATGTTGAAAAACTGTTCTTTAAGAGTTAGACATTTTCACTGCGATGTATCACACTTGTACTGTTTAAAAGGTTTACAGTTGATAGTTTGATTCTACTTATTTGTATTGTGGAAATATTTTTATTAAGGTATTTCCATTAGGAAAGTGAGTATGGAATTACTTTTGACGAGACACCTGGAGGGGGATTTAAGTTACAAATTCTGTATCAGTATTGTTCATCATATAAAAGTTAATAGTCTAGAGACTAATGTTTGCTGCTAGAGGGAGCCATACACTCGAGGAGAGAAGAACCCAGTCAGTAGTGCATACATATGTAGTAGCATGCAGAGTCGGTTTTCTCATAAATGTGATTTGTGAGTATTTGCAGTGATGGAGGGTTTGTAAAATATGACATCTAGTCAGCGACCATCATATGACAAACAAACTTATTTTTTTTATTTTAAACGTTAAACTGAACAAATGAGCGAACGAAACCATAAAGTCACCAGAAATCCTGCAGGCCTCAGGGTCACTGTGCCAGTTTGTTAATGTGATTACGGGGTTCAAGCAGCATATGTTTAATACCTTAAAACCACAAACAGTCTCAAAGGTGACTGCAGAGTGTAATCAGTCCCTGACTGTGTCAAAACCAATAAAACATACATTTAAACAGGTAGTATTTGTCACCAGGCTGGATTTATCAGGCCTGTTATTGTGCTTGCTTTGGCTGTTAACTGCCTGTGTATTCAGAGCCTTTTCTGTTGCATCTGTTGTGTTAAAAGAACTACATCTTTGAAAGGTCTTGCAGTGTATTTTACATAAAGTCAACTAAACGTTACACTTGGTGAGACCACCAGAGTTGTATATTGTAGCACACTGTGTGGTTAGATACCATCCTTCACTTGCTGCTGCTGCCCAGGTTGTCTTAACTCTAATTTTGTTAATAAATGATTGCTACTGGGGCTTGGTTTGCCTCTCCGGACCACTGTAAGCAAAAGATAGAGAAGAAAGTGTGTGGGGGGGAGACGGAGATGTTTATCAGCTGGAAGGTGGAGCCTGCTTGTCATTCCTTTCGTCGCTTGTAACTCCTGCTGTCAGACCGTGGACTGCATTCAACAGACAAAACACAACATCTGTGGTGAGTTCACTCTGCCAGTCATGCATAACTTTAAGCTTTTTTTTCTCCATAGAAAGGTGTGTGCATGTGCACTTACTTTAATTTACTTTAACTTTGATGTAATTTATTAAGATTTTACACAAACTCATCATTTGTCAGCTGTCAGCTACTGGCTATGTTCACCTTATGCACAGTCTGCAATATTTGCTTATACATTTATCTTATTGTATTTTATTTTATATTATGCACAGCATCATTATTCTTCCACTGTTTTAATCACTTAACATCTGCACTGTTAATCACCTACACTTTCATTTACTCCATCTATCACATACTAAATCATAGTGATAGCTCCCTGTTGTAGTTCTGGCAGTTAGACTATCACTCTATGGCTGTGTTGTAGTGTTTTTATTTTTATATTCTTGTGTGTATTGATGTTTTTATATGTGTTGCTAAGGTTGATGCCTAATTTTCCCCCTGGGATCAATCAATCATTCTACCTATCCATCTATCAATTTTCTCTAACTATATTTTTCCTGGACTAAATATTGTACCAGCAGCCAGAAATCCTATGATTAATCCAAAATGAACTGGCTCGCTTCTTTGACTTTCATCTCCAAAACTCCCCTCTTCCCTTCTTTCCCCGTTCTTTAATTTCAGAGATTCAGATAGATCATTGTCATGCATCCTGTGAGTGATGGCATCGGCGTCTGCCGACTGAGGTTCGTCAACTTTGAGGCCCATGAAAACCACATTGTCCATGAGACACAGGGGCTCAGCAAAAAGCACCTGGTGGTGCGACGAGGGAAACCTTTCAAACTCACTCTGAAGTTTCACAACCCGTCGTGGAACCCACACACTGAAAGCCTGGTCCTGGAGGTTTTGCTAGGTATCAAAGATAGGATTGAGTCTGCTCACATTTAAAGCAAGACCATGTAATACATGAAATAAAACATCAGTTTTACCCTTAAAAATGAAACGTTATATTCACAAGCAAAGAAAAACACCCTTGCTCGATCCAATGCACTCGGGTGTTGTTCCTACAGCCTTACGTAGCTTAGTGACAAATCTTAGCTAGTGTTAGCAAACTTTAAATAGGCATTACTGTATTACTGAGTCAATAATAGTCAGTTTCAGTATTTTTCTGTACAGGTGAAACAAAAAATCTATGTGTTAATAAGTAAGCTTTGTAGGTGATTAGTAGGTAGCTTTGTAGTTTTCTTCTTACATAAGACAGGGAGACAGGCTAGCTGTTTTGCAGTGCTTCCAATTTTTATGCTATGCTATGCTATGCTATGCTATGCTATGCTATGCTATGCTAGGCTAACAATGTCCTTCTGACTCCGGCTCCATAGCCTACTTAGCACACAGAGTGGTGGGACATGAGAGTGGCATCAATCTTTTCCTCTCAGAGAGAAGAAGAAGAAAGAAAAGGACGGGACAGACAAGAGACAGGACAGGAGGGATGAACAAGCAAAGACTGGACACAGCAAAGCAGGACAGAAGTAGTTAAAACGAGTAAAAGACAGATTAGGACAACACAATGATGTGACGAACAGGATAGGACAGGAAAAGAAGACAGGATATAATTAAACATAGATTAACAAAAGAATAGGACATTGCACATTGCAGTGAGGCTAATAAGCTCCCCAGTGTATTGAACTGAGCAATGGTGTGTTTGATGGCTAATGAATTCAACTTTTCATTTTTAAGAAGCAAGTGATGTTATTTCGTCATTCATAGTCTGGCTATGAACGTGTTTTCTTTCACCGTGCAGGCGGTCTGTCAGAGAGAATCCCAGTCCAGTTCTCTGACGAGCGGCCCGACCCCAAAGACTGGTCAGCCAAGATCTACGCAGGCAACATGCACCGTCAGTCAGTCTCCATACACATCTGCTCCCCTGTGCTATCCTCGGTCGCTCTGTACCACCTCCTGGTCCACATGGAGACCGTCCGGAACAGAAGGAGCTACACAGCGGGGACGTTTGTGCTGCTCTGCAATCCTTGGCTGAAAGGTGGGTCCATGTTGTAGCACTTCCTGTTATTGCTTTCAGTTGTGTATCTTATCATGGAAGGCGTTCCACACCGCTGCCATTGCTTTTCAGGTGATCCAGTGTACATGCCAGTGGATGTCCAAATACAAGAGTACATTAAGAGTGATTATGGGTTGGTGTACATGGGCACCCATCTAAACATTAGCAGGCGGTCCTGGTCCTTTGGTCAGGTATGTGACGATCTGCAGCATTCATTGGGAATGGATCGTGCATAATCACAGCAGGCAAGAATACTGAACAGCTACATGTGTGTCCCTGTGTGCAGTATGAGCCTGGGGTCCTGGAGGCATGTCTGAAGCTGCTGCAAGTCAGCCCCCAGCACCTCAGTGACAAACACAAAGACTACATTCTTCGATCAGACCCTGTCTACCTCAGCAGGGTGATCTGTGCTATGGTGAGAGATGACGATAAGTATTGCAGAAACATTACAGATCACATGTATTCCCTCTCTCGCCAAATGTGTCGCTGATTGTATCAATTATTCGACTGGAGTTTACTGAGGGGCAGTTTTCTCTGCAGTTTCACAGTTAAGAAAGAAAGAAAGATCAGTGATGTGTCTCCTCCTGTCCCAGGTGAACTGTAATGATGACCTTGGTGTTTTGGACGGGAAGTGGCACGGCAGCTACGAAGGTGGCGTCAAGCCCACGGAGTGGAGCGGCAGCGCTGACATCCTTCACCGCTGGGTCTCGTCCAACTGCAGCCCTGTGCGCTATGGACAGTGCTGGGTCTTTGCATCTGTCCTCTGCACAGGTAATTTGAAGAATTTCTATGTCAACACTGCGGGTGATAGTGTTATTGAGCTTTCTGCGATGCAGAGCAGCTGACCTACTTCTCACTGAACTTTAATACCAGTCTAGTAGCATTCACATTCAGAAAGTTATCGAAGATGTTCATCAGGGATGTTCCTGATAGGAGAAGCGAAACCGACAGAAACTTGTTTTAAACCGTGATACAGCATTGGTCTATATCATTTTATGTATTTGTTATACTTTTTTGGGGGGATTTTGGATTCATTAGAGGTTTCTTTTATATTTTCACTAAACAGGTCTAACATTTCAGGCTTAAATTTATCAATACAGATATCCTGGTCCATCTAGTGTTTAAGACTTTTTTTCCCCAGTGATGAGAGTGCTGGGGATTCCCTCCAGGGTGGTGACAGTTTTTAACGCAGCCCATGACAGTGATGGCAGCGTGGAAATTGAAGAATTTTACTCGAGCACAGGGGAAAAGCTCAACCTGTCAAAGGACAGCATTTGGTTGGTGACATTTTACATTTAAACTGGACATATTCCATTTATTATTATTATTAATTATCTTGTAACTTGGGTGTGTTTATCTTGCATGTGCATTTGCCTGTGAGCATGAATAATATTCCTCAGTGCACGCATTTCCATGTTTATTACTCATTTGTTGAGCGTGTGTGTTTGTGCGCGTGCATTCATACCTGCGTGTCCTCCTGCAGGAACTTCCATGTGTGGGTGGAGTGCTGGATGAGGAGACCAGACCTCGGTGCAGGGTTTGATGGCTGGCAGGTAGTGGACCCAACCCCCCAGGAGAAGAGTGCAGGTGGGCCCCAAGTGGGCTTCAACGCAACTGATTTCTTCATTTTTTTTTAAGTTTTCACATTTTGACAGGAATCTTGAACACCTACCTTGCTAGATCAAAACTGAATTTGAAAAGAGCTTTCACCAGAAAGTGGAAAATAATGGATAAAGTTACTTATTGGTGAACGATAACTAACTAGTACGTAACAATTAACATATCTGTCTCTGCAGGGATATTCTGCTGTGGCCCTTGCCCAGTAGTTGCCATCCAGCAACGGTGCCTCGGCGCCCCTTATGACGCCTCGTTCATCTACGCCTCTGTTGACGCTGACGTCATTCGGCTGATCGTGCGTGATGGACTGGTGGTGGGGAGGACGCTGGACACGGAGTTGGTGGGACAGCTAATCTACACCAAGAGTCTCGGCTCAGACGGCCCGGAGAATCTGACGCAGGCTTATAAGAGCAAGAAAAGTAAGACAAGGTCTTCTCTCTGTGAGTCTTTCCAGAGAGAGAGATTATAGACTATAGACTATAGTGCATCTTCTTTAAATGCAGCCAATTTGTGAGGGAGTTACAATATCTAGAGACAGTAGAATTAGAGGGGTTTTCTTCTTTGTTCTTCACGTGTGAGATTTCTCCCTATTTTCTTTTTTTCAAGGGGGCCACCAGCAGGCACTGTAAGAGGCAAAGCGAGGACAAGTTAGTGGTTGTGTAACAAAGCACCTTCACCTTCCACCCTGTAAAAAATGCCCATCTTTGTTCTCCGCATATTATAAAGCTTTTCTCCCCATTTTCTGTACAACTAGCACACATTCATTGTAGAAATGAAAACGTGGAATGGTCAGTGCCTGTGTAACAAATCATCTTCACCTTCCTTCCCCGGTGCAAACATACATATGTGCACACATATACCTTAAAATGGAAGTTATTTTGCGACTTCAAGGTCCCCTGTGGAGGTTCTGACCTTCCTCTAGTGCTTTGAAGATGTTTTTAATATGAGCCTGTTCTGTATCTCCTTAATTATGGAAACAAGAAATAGGTAGTGCATTTCACTAAAGGAAGCTGCATGGCTCACTCCATTTTATGTGTACAAAGACTCATTTTAAGAATGAGCTCACAGCATCTAGTCTGGCTAAGCCAAAAAATCCAAATTTCTCTTCTTGATGAACTGTTGACCATTTTTTTACTTAGAAATTGGTGCTTTTTTCATGATAAAAAACATCTCTCATTTACTTAAAGCAAGACTATATGTTGTGATTATGGGCTGCATCTTGCAATTGTCTCTACAGGATGGTTAAAGCTCATATGTCACATGTATTACCTCTATTACATTGTATTTCTGTGCTGCTTTGGCAATATAGATTCCTGATCTGTCATGCCAACAAAGCTTATTTGATAGATTCGACATGCTTCAAACTCACTGCAGTGATGAAATAGCAATATTTTAAATAGTTTACATTGGCACTAAAATCTAATAAGATATTTAACTGAAGAAAAAACAGGGAGTGCTGCACTGGGTCAAGAATCGTGTTCCTAATATTAAAGTAAAGAAGCAGAAAACCAGGTGCTCCTCAGGCCCCCTGATGATGAATATACTTTGTGGTTGGCAATTTTGTTGAACCAAGACCATTCTATCGTAATACATATTTAGTATTAAGACTTGACTTGTGCATAGCTCACACAGGCTTGACATAGAAATGTTCTATAATGAATCAGATTAGATGTCTGTCTCGGCCATGAACTGTATTTGTTCATGACCTGCTAATTGGTTCAGTCACAATTATATTAATGTTTTATGTGAAACAGTTACAGAACTATAAAGGGAACTGTTGAGCATTTTAATATTTTAGTTTGATCCTGCTTCTTTACAAAATCTCTCCTATTTTGTAGAATCTACATGCTTTTGGCCATAAACTGTTTGATCAAACACAACAACCAATATGTTCAAGGTCTAAAACGTTGTGCCCCAGTAGCAGCAGCAGTAGTCAAACTTTCCCCTGTAGCAAATGCAATCTGTTCTCCATCGGCTTGTCAGATATCTGTTTGACACGATGTTCACATCTCTCCCTTCCGTCTCCAGGAGCGATGTCACCGAACTTGAAGGTGTCCCTAGCCATAGACGGGGTGCCGTCAGTGGGGGGTAGCATCGGCATGAGTGTGACGGTCACAAACCAGTCAAACAGGCCCAGGGTCCTGATGAAACACCTCAACGCTCAGCTGAAAAAGTACAACAGCGGCCCCCATGAGTGCTTCTGGAAAACAAAGGAAGAAGTGCACATGCAGCCGGGTGAAGGTGAGGAGCCCTGCACCAACAAATGCATCATTCATAGACAGTATGAATACGTACAGTCTCTTGCACTATTGTTGGATTCCCTTATTTAATAGTATTTCATTTTTAGTACAATTTACTTCATTGACATGGCCACAGTACTACTACACACACACTACTTGCCAGTTTTTTGTGATTTGCTTTGATTCTCTCGTGATCATGTTTCCACATTCTTTGCGATCTGCAGTCTTGACACTCCGCCACACCATCCGTCCTTCTGAGTATGAGTCGGCCCTGGCAGGAGATGACATCGTGAACGTGGCAGTGGTGATAAAGGACGTGAGGAGTGATGAAAGAGTCCTGGCCGCACAGGAGTTCAACATAAGCTCACTGCAGATAACCATAGAGGTACAGCGGCATCCGGCCTTCCCACTCTTCAACTCACAAAGTGTTGCAAATAAATCATGTAGCGTTGTCTTTCCTTCTTGTTCTTCTTCATCTTTGTCCACTTTGATCTCTCTCATGGGTGTCAGTTGTACGTGATGAGATGAAGTTATTGTTTTAATGAAGAGCAAAGACAGAAATTCATATCAGAGAAATGTTTTTCTATCTATTAAGTCATGCTAATTCTTTATGTATCTCACACACATTTGCATGCAACTTGTTTGGCTGCTCAGATTTTTTTCCTAATTGATTCTCAGCAGCACTTGACCAAATGACTGGGCAGTATTTGTGGACTCAGCACAGTGCTGACTAAAGTGGAAGTGTTGAGCACCAGAGCTCGTAATCGAGCGATTGGAGGATTTTGTCGTCTAGTGTCTCATCATGTAGCCGCGGCTTTTCCACAGATCCTAGGAGGTGACAGCATCCAGATGAAGAGGGAGCGCACAGCCCGGGTGTCCTTCATCAACGTGTTCACCAAAACCCTGAGTGGGGTTGTGCTGACTGTAGAGGGCTCTGGCTTGTTACAGGGCAAACACGAGGCCAGGTAAGTCTGCGTACAGTTGGACTTCAAGAAGATCTGATATTTCTGGGTGTTGCCAGCTCGGCTTCCTAGAGAAACAGGTTATGTTGTAAAAAAAAACAAAAAAACCCGAAATAAATAAAAAGGCAAGTCCCTTGGTGACATTCCTGTGGTCTCACACACGTCTTTCTGTTGAAGAAAAAATGTTTTGTAGTTTAAGTATCTGAGGAATGCTGTCAGGTATGTTAATGCAGCAGCAGGAACATAATGCTGTTAGATCCGAATGCGGTCGTGTCGATCGGTGGATAGGACAAAGCACCATCGCCCTCAGGCTGCTTCAAAGTTACATTTTAGTCT
>JAVQJD010032557.1:0-23792 GCA_036023655.1 Nannoperca australis | reverse complement strand
CAACGAAATAACCCACCACTAACAACCATTTCTGAAATTGATATTTTGAGCTTTAGATAGGCAGAAAAAAATCTACATATTAATACATTAAATAAAAGGGATATTTATGAAATGTAAGAATTTGCTTAAAATGTAAGAACCAAAGGGCATCATCCTCTCTGTGCCGTACATCAAACACAGGGCAGGGGACACTGAATACGCCAAAGGAAGTGTCAATAAATACAGTGGACACATGTCTCATGTTTACCACCAAACCTCAGCCATTTATTTTGCCAAATGTTAAGTCGAGTCTATATTTACAGAGAAACCGCAGCACCCAAATCTGATATCAGATTTAATTTATGAGCACAGATTTGCACTGAGATATTATTGCAAGTTTTGGTCTACAAGATGAAAACGTGTCTCATGCATTCAGAGGAAAACTAAATAAAACAGCCATGTAAATGAATATGTTCAGATCATGCCGAGGTTTTTAGTCAGCTTTTTTCTCAGTCTAGATACTCACGCTCAGACTGCTCAGGAGTAAGGACCAGGACAGTGACCTTGGTTGAGTCTGACTGGCCAATGCTGTCTGTGACGGTCAGCTGGAACTTGTATATCCCAGATGTCAGATTGGACACGATAATCTGGTCTTTAAAGCCGGTTTTCTAAAAGGCACGGAGAGAGAGAGTGTTTTTTTTTATTATCCACAAATGTGACTCTTGCCAGTAGATTTTCAAGTAAGTGACGGGCACAAAGAAATAACATTACATTGGACATATAAAAGGAATATCAGACTGTGTCTGACACAGGATTAATAATAGTTAAGGAGTATTTCTTTTTGCATTACAGTCTTTTTTTCACCTCCATGACAGCATAAGGATATGCAGTGAGCATTTGCCACTGGTAGGATATAATCTCGTGGTCATCTTTGCTCTCTATGCCGTTCAGTTTCACGCTGTCCGGAGGCTGGACCACCTGGTCCTGGCCCCCGTTGGCCACCGGTGGATGGTCAGATTCATCTGGAAAGACACAGTGGTATTAATGTATATCACATATAGACAAGCTCTACAGCAGTTTGTGAATAGGCAAAATACAAATTACAGACCCAAATAGAGGCAGGGATAGAAACAGAAACCTGAACCAGGGCCCATAATGGCCTGGCATGTGTGAACATGCTGAATTGAAGATTCTGCGGCCTCACATGTCCTGCTTACCAACTGTGTTTCAACACAAACCACTAAAAGAAATAGTTTGAGCACACAAAAGTGGATTTTTCCAGAGTAAATGAGCCAAAAAGATGTATTTATCTGCTAGACACTTTGTTTTCAAAGTGGGGTGGAGGGAAACTAATTTGTCTTAGTAGATGTTAGCCCAAAGAAGGAATGTAATGACTAGTGCAACATATGACACATAATTAGGCCATTCAGTTCTACATAAACATAACAAAACCAGAAACAGAAACAGATCAAGTCCTTGATGACAGCCTTTTTAACAGATATAAAACACTACCGTGCAAATGACTTTGCTAGGAGTTTTTGGACTTACTTGGGGGAGTATCCAACTGAAGATAATTCTCATAAACGGGGTCCAGGATGTAACTCATGTATCCTGTCTTCCTGACAAAGTGGCAGACGTATTTCTTTTTGTACAGACAATCAAACAGAAAGCAGGAGTTGATCAAGCCCTCCCCGGCTCCTCTTTCCATGAAGGCGACATTGCACTCCGGCTCCTTGCAGCAGGCGGTCACGCAGTCCTTGTATCGATTCAATGTCGGCGAGGAAATGAACGTCGCTCCGTGTTTCACCGATTCGTCGGCGTCGAGAATAAAATCATTCGCACCTTTCTTGAATCCGGCTAAGCATTGATCACCAGACTCCTGGCCGGAAGTGGAGTCAAGAAGTAAAATCAGGAGCAGGAGCGCACACGATCCAAATCGTCCTTTAAGGAGTAAATTCATCTTACAAGTCCTGTAGGTCTAAAGATTTCCACACAAATAAAATCCTGGGATCACGTGTAACCAAAGGAAAGTCAATAGAGAATAAAAATACCTCTTATTATAAAAATAAAAAAAATCAACTTCTTCAGGATAATGTTTAGGCCGCGATAAGGTGAAACAGCTCCTCACGAATCAACCTGTTAACTGACGTGAAAGTCGCCCCTCACTTCCTGTTCTGTATCCACAAATGGTTTAAAACGAACTCAGAAGGCTCTCCAGGCAATTCTGACTTTTCACAACTGTGAAACTCTCACAAGAGATTCACCTGTTTGATCACGACAAAAATCTGAGCAATCGACGACATTGCCCAGGTGAGTCACCTGAGAGAGATACAGGAAGTGAAATTCCACTCCAGAGACGCCACTCCCTTCTGGCTGACTGGGGCTCCAGACAAAACCAGGACAGAGCTTTGTGTTTGTGTGCTTGTGTTTGTTTGCTTGTGTGTGTGTGTGTGTGAGAGAGAGAGAAACTTCGTTGTTAAGGCATGGGGACAAGCACAAAATTGAAATTGTCTTATTTTATGACGGGGGATATGACCTGAGAGGAAGCTGCTTCCACACACCTTTTATTCTTCATGTTGCTGGCAAACAGCCAGAGTATGTAGGCCATAATAGTACGTATGCTTTCTGTTGTGGTTTTTCTGTGGTATGAACATTTCTTTCATTTGCTGCTGAAGCAATTACGAAGCGTTGTTTTGAAAAGGGCTATATAGATAGCTTACTTATTTACCTATGAATTAAACAATGTAATTCATTACGGGACAGAGTAATTTAGCAACATCTACAATGAGCTATGAACTTTTCTAATTTTGATTTAGTCATTATGCATTTCCCCTATGAAAAAGTAATCCTACAAACAAATCCTAAGAAACAACACTAAAGAAAATCACACAGCCACTTGAGGTCAATGGAAATCTGTTACCCAATAGGATAAGAGATTAAAAACATAGTGTGCAATAAGCTCAGTAAATACTGTAATTATGTTGAATAAAAAAGGCAAAATAAAATGTAAACAAATTATTTACTTTTTGTACTGCTGATATAGAATAAATGTGTCTTTATATCGTAACCCTTTTTAAAAATGTTTAGAAATAATATAAATAATTTGATTTGTATTGGACTTTTCAAGCAGAGCACAAACTGCTTTCTAATGCAGGGTGAGACCATACATACACCATACAGCATAACAAGACATAAAATCATCAATAAGTAAATAAAATAAAAAACCTTAATCAAATAGTTAAACAACAAGAAGAGTAAAAAGAAACATTTAATCACAAGCTTTAATCCACAAGGTGGCAGTATGATCCCATCTACAGTTGAAGAAACAGCTGAGGGTGAACAGTTTATTTGTTTCTGGAAGCATTGTAAAACATGCTTTTGTTTTCAGTATAATCATTCACTTGACTTTTAATTCTCACACAACCCCTAGTTCTCTTTTTGCAATTGTAGGGATACTGAGTAATTAATGCCTTGAGTCATCCATTTACAGTAGTTATTTGATGAGTCATGAAGCCACCTATGAAGCCAACAACTTAGACTAGGTGAAGCAGGAAGTGATTGTTCAAATTATGCAATGTAGGTGAACTGGTAAGCCTGAATCATATTTTTAGCCAAATGTAGTCAGAAGATAATTGACTTTAGGAAAAACAAAGGTAGAATCCACAAACTCTAAAGCTTCCAGACAACACGATGTTACAGCTTCATCCAACAGTGACGATTAAACAGTAGAGGTCAAGCTCTTTAATGCCTCTGCTTCACTTTTCTCCCACCTAGGGTGCGTCACCTGACCAGATCCGAGGTGAGAAGGCCTCAGGCAGGTCTCCAGTCCACATCCAATTTTTCTTTCTTTTTTTTTTGAAAACCGACACAGAACCAAGCAGCATAAGACGAGATGAATGAATTTGTTTGCCTGGAAAGGTGAGCTGCAAGAGGCACTTAATAATTCAGTGTTTGTAACAGACAGTGCATCAGTGGGGTGAACACACGCAGCTATGGCTGATTAATAGCCCTTGCCAAAACAATAAACTGAACCCCATTATTCATATCGTAATAGGATCTGTGGAAACTCTGCAGTCCGTTGTCTCTGTTGTGTCAACTGTAATAATTTGGCAACGGGAGGTATGACTTTGACGTTTTGACCTTGAGTTATGTGTTACTGTTAATATTTGACTTTACAAACACTGATGGTTTCAAGACTTTTATTTGACATTTGATTTCTAAACAGCCATAAATAGTGCTCCCCTATTCATCCATTATTTATGGACGCGTAACTGAGGATGCCAATTTGACTTCAAGGCTTATTAAACGTACACCTGATAATGTCTGTTATAAAGGACAAGGCGGCTATCACACTAGAGGAACCCTGTCTCACCTGTCAGGGGGACAACAGCTATTGTTGGACGTGTTTGTGAACACAAGAGCCCTTAGCATGTCAAACTTTGTGAGCAGATAAACACTTTAGATACTCTTACTGAGTGAATATTCGGAAAATATGTGGTATGTAGATGTTTCTGATGACATGCATGTCATATGATCAGAGATAAAAGAACAAAAGGAAACACATATTTCTGTATCTTGTGATGTCAGTAAGACATGTAGTAATATTCCTAACTTAACTCGCCCTCTCACCCTGTCTTCAGTTTTTATTGCTGTAATTGACCTATGCTCTTCCACCTGCTATAACACACAGGAAGAGAGCAAAAAGCGAACACACACCCTGTTAGGTGCATGTGCGCACACACAAATGCATTCACAAACTCACACCAAAGTATATCTCATTACCATCCTCCTGATAGTGCAGCCAGTGGGTGTTGCAAGAGGAGGAGGGAAGGAGAGCAAGACAGTGAGCTATAGAGAGAGAGAGAGAGAGAGAGAGAGAGAGAGAGAGAGAGAAAGGAGAGGGAGGATGAGGACGTGCAGAGAACCAGAGCCAGTGTTATAGAGAGGGAGAGCACGGACACTCAACAATATAACAGGAGATACGCGTGGGAACAGTAATCCACAGGAAAAGCAGAGGCAGAGCAGGGGAGCCGGTGTTCAAAACATAGGTGTTTGTGTGTGTGTGTGTGTGTGTGTGTGTGTGTGTGAGAGCTCAGTGTGTTTCCACGGATCCCTTGAGGCCGTGGCAGCCATGGCGTCAGAGCCCAGCACCCAGTCCAGGGTGATGTTCCAGGCAAAGGACAAAACAGAGGAGCCGGCGCACCGCAAGCTGGGCAAGCTGACAGTCAAATACAACCGCAAGGACCTGCAGAGAAGGCTGGATATCGAGGAGTGGATCGACGGGCAGCTGCCCCTCCTGTTTGACTGTGAGGTAGGGTAGGGCTGGCTCACACAGACACACACTCAGACGCACACTGTGTTGGGTGCCTGAGGAGGAGGTGAGGGAAAGGAGCAGGCAGAGGCACGGAACTGCTCATAGGTGCTTGTGGTGAGCTATCCATCATGTATGAGAGATTACAGCAATCTTAAAAGAAGAGTGGGTGGAAGGCAATCAGCCTGACTGCAGTATCAGCTGTGCGGTGTGCACCGTGGTGTTCTACCATAGTGATAAGATGATTTCCCCCAGATATGATGTTTGGTTTAGGTCATTAGGAAGCCTTTGCAAGCATGTTGCAACCGTGACAACGCAACACCGAGATCACTTTGAACATATATATATTATATTGTATTTCTTTAATACTTTGGCAATATAGATTTCGTATTTGTCATATAGCCTATTTGAATATGAAGTTGCATAACTTAGATTTTAGGATCAGTAGCAAAGCACCAAATCAATAATCGTGTAACTCTGTGATGAAGTAATAAAGAAGTACCAGACAAAGTAATAAAAAATAAAGCTAAGGACCGGGACAGAGACCCTTCTTGTGGACAGAGTCACTCAATAACTATGCATGACAGAAACTACATCTTTAGATTACCCCTACATACTGTCCTCCATCCAAGATATGGAGTTTAAGTTACCACGGTGCATGTGTTGTGTGATGAAACAAGAGCTGTAATGTAGAAATGTGCTCTCATTTCCATAGTGTGCCTAATTAATGGCCTTGTTGTATAGATGGTAATGTTTAACAATGATGAGACATCAGCCAGCTTACACACAACAACAACAACAACAACAACAATACAACCTTCATAACTCCACTCCTATACGTTGGGATACAATCCAAATATGTCAGAGGCTCCATATTGATTTACTTGGAATTCTCTGAGGTGAAACCATGGCAACAGATGTCTCATCGCCCACACGAGGCAGCATGGCACAGTGGAATTAGGGATGTCTGTTAAGGAGCACGAGCTTCCTAATGACGATGCAGATCGGATGACAACTTCGCCTCTGTTTCATGCCGGAGAAGGCAGAGACATACTGTTTCTCATTTCATTCTCGAACCGCACAGAGACCCTTGGCTGCAGATGGCCTGTAGCCACCTCTCTGTCTGGCATCCCCTTACACTGCCCTTTACATATACTAATACTAAACTAATGCTGCAGAATATGAGCATGCGTCCACATCCATCCAATTGGTGGCTGACATGGAGTCTCTATAAAACTAATTATCTGTTTATTGTTTTCTATACCGGTAGATAGTAAGGGTTAAGCCTGGTTGCTTAAATTTTAAAACACTTAAGTTTCAGCTGGATGTTAGGAATTTCTAATATTGTGCTACTGTTTTCCTCATGATACTTATTTATGAGCTTCATTCAATTTACATCCCATGCCTCCTTCCCTGTGGTAATATATAATAATATGCTTGTAAAGCTGAGGGCGGAATAAATCACATTAAAGGAAACCAGGACATGTGGATAACAAAATCGTTTTTTCTCTGTGTACTCTTTTGATCTTGTCCCAGAAACATACCATTATCTCAAGTTTCAGCACTTGGCCTTTCATGTTTTGCTTCTAACATAATCCAACATAAGGATAAATGTGCAGCACATGTACAGCACAGATCGTGGATGTGCATGTTTCACCAGCTGATTTATATGATTGATGAGACGATGAAAGATAGCAAAAAGACTGGAAATGTCTTTGATTCAATCGTGATAGTGCCTGACATCATGAAGTTCTTCTTAGCTTCCTAAGTATAGTCTACGCCCTTGCCAAATGAAAATGAAGGCTTTACTCTAGTTGGGATAATGGATATTTGCATTAGTCACTTGTGTGGAACAAGTCGTGGCTTGTCCGTGTGCACTGGCCAGTGTAATGAATTTTGCATGGGCTCAGGGGAAGGTTACTCTGTTGGTTCTATGAGTCTTCCGCGTGGAAGCATTTACCATCAGTCTCCTGGGTCACCACCTGAATTATTTAGCCGCATCTCTAATTCATACAAGTGCTGCCTCGGTCTGGAGTGACCGCCTTTGTTTGCAAATTTCACACCTTTTGAGAAATGTTAAACTAAAAAGAAAAAAGATGTGAAAAACAACTCTCAGAAAGACTTGAAAATGTTGAGCAATGCTTAAGCTTGTGTGTGCACACATAACCCAGATCTGTGTTTTCCCCACTGCCAATAAACCATAAGGACTTTTCAGTCAATGTTTTTTTATTTTTTATTAATACACTGCAGGAAAGTAATAGAAATGTCTTTTACACTTGATATATTGTGTGAAAGTGATCACATTATGTTTTCACAAGTTTAATTCTTTTTTTAGGAATTGGCTCGCTCTTTCTTGGATCTTTACACTCTTTTTGCCCTCTTTAAATGGTGTCATGACTTAACATATCTTTTGATCTGTGTGCAGCTCGTGCCTCTGACAGGAAAAGGGAAGGGTCTGATAAGTTAAACACACACTGGCATTTTTTCAAAACAGCTAGCTTTCCTGGGCATGGTTTACTTTACCTTATAATAGCAAACACATAGTATATGTAATGGAAGCACGCTGTGTTTGATGTTGATGTTTTGTGGTAATATTTTCCAACATCATAGGTAAAAATTATTACTTAACGCTGACATGTAAGGAATGAGTAGAAAACGTCAGGAATCTAGCTGTAAACAGTGTAACAAAAACCTTTTTCATTTATTAGCTCTCTGGTCCAGAGGTAGATGAGAAAATCAACCACCGTCATATCTGTTCGGTCAATATAAAGCTGCATCCAGCAGCTGGTTAGCCTAGCTTAGCATAAAGACTAGCCTAGCTCTGTCCAAATATAACAAAACATGCCTACTGCCTCTAAAGCTCACCAATTAACTTGTTATATCATTCATTAGGAGTTTCCCCGTTTCCAGTTTTTATGCTAAACTAAGCTACTGGTTGCTGGGTATAGTTTCATAGTTAGTGTGCAGGTATGAGAGTGTATAAAATATAATATATACATTCAAAAGCATTTAACTTCCATGGATGAACATCTCCAGCAGTGTTCCACTACATAAATACAATATACTCTCTATATGGCCCAGAAATCTCCCTCTGAAAATGTTGCATGGGCTAACCAACCAGTACCATTATCTACTTTAGTAAACTTCATTTATATAGAACTGCCCTTAACAAAGTAACAACAAAACGATAAAATCAAATCGTACCACTAAAGAAGCTTAACAAGAGAAAGAACTACAAGTACTTGAAAGGATAAAAAAATGTATAGGATAAATACCAAATGAAAGCGATCATGCTGCTTCTCTAAAATTTGAGTTCCAAACCTGTCAGAAACAGGAAAAAGCAGGTGACCTCAGGATATGGATGAAACTTCCACAAAATTCCAGTGGAAGTCATCTTATCTTGACGCAATCCAAGTGCTTAGTTAGACTGCGTCGGTATTGCCAGTCTAACCACTTTGATATTCATGAATTCCAGTATCAGTGCCAACATTCATTTTAGATTCAGTCTATTGCTTTTAACTTCAAAAAGTGGTGCTGAGACATTTCTGCCCAGAGGCCTCATTAAAATTTTACTTTGCCCTGACAATGAAGGTAAGTCTCAACAAACAGAAAATTGCGACTGCGTACAACATGAAATACTGAAAAGTTACTGCAAGGGTCAAAGCATTTCTTCATGGTAAATGCCCATGTTCCTCTGAGCTCAGTGAAAATGTCTCATTGATATTCTGCGGTGCACTGCAAGTATATCCCTGTTCATGCTCATCACTAATGTAGTGCTTAAGTAATTTTCTTATTCATCCTTTACTTACTGAATATGCCACTCCAGGTATCCATTTAAAGTTATGTGCAATTAATGGGAATATTACTGATCATTGTTCAGTGCAAATAAGCACTTCTAAGTCCAACCAATGCTAACATTATTGTATATAGCAGTCTATTATAGCAGTTTGGGTTATTCCCAAAATAGGTCATTGGATGACAAGAGAGGTAAAGAGAATACACCTAATTTGACAGCAGAAATAACAATAAATATTTCAAACATCTCCTCACGTTCATTAGGTGGTCTGCTGTAGCATCATGTTAGCTCTGGACTACATGCAGCCTGTGGATGGCATGCTAAAGCTAGATGTTAAGGAAAAAAGATTTTTGCAAAAATTAAACCCATATATACAGGTTACTACAGGACATGGACAGTGGTTGTTAAACAGGGCAATAATTGCACCACACAGTTTGAAGCATTTGGTCTAACCAATTGAAGCACAACACAACCACCCACAGCCTAACACGGTAGAGCTGGTAAAGCAAAGCCCACACAGCACAGAAATGCACACCAACGCCCAAAATAATAAGAGTACAGCTCTGCGTGTGTCCTGCAGACATCAGCAGAATCACACAGGGTCCAAACTGGCAGCATGTATCAATTAGAGGGGGCACAGGGGACTCTGACGGTGGGCCCATCTATTCTGCCACTCAGCACTTCCACATTGATTAGCTCTATCCTCATCGAGAAAGCTGTGCGAGCCCCATCCTCACCAGCCATGAAAACTTCCCAACCGGAAAATATTCTACTTAAAAAGAGGGCCCACTTGTCAAATGTGAGTGTACACCTGCTGACTCTAGATATCTTAGTGTTCAGGATTACTCCCATGAGCACAGTTCATTCTCTCTGAAAAGTATTAACGGTGTGGAGCAGAGTGTGTGATATGAATTGATTACTTTGGTGTAAATGGAGACTTTTTTAATACTCTTTATGGGAGGTTGGCATTAATCTTTTAATATCCTGCCAGCCATTGTTTAGTTAAAGCTAACATTTTAGAATTTAGTAAGACCTCCAGTTCATGTTCTACAGTTAATGTTGTCCTTTGACTTTCTGTTCTAATTCTGGTACAATGTGGGGCCAACCGAGCACAGATGAATATATTCTTTAGAAAACATTTCAACAGGAAATCATTTCTCAGTAATGGCTGAGCTGAATACTAGCTGGGTAAACCATCCATGAAATCTGATGACGGCATGTGGCAAGTCCTCCTGGAGCCCTTTTGCCTTCATGCCTCAGTGCCCCTCAGCTTTGCTTATGTGTGCAGCACATCATCAATCATATCATTGTTATAAGAAATTATTAAGGAGGGAAAACAGTGTTTATTCTCATTTCAACAATACAGCCAACAATTTTAAAAGTCAGGTGATTGACTACCGATAAAAGTACAGTGTCAACTCTTGACAATCCAACAGCTCATATCCTACTATGCAAGGATTTCATTACTGTGCTGCAATGAAATCCTTGCCATGTTGCATCACATCTTACGCGCTCTTTTCCTTCTGAATGACTCCTTCTGAGTGGTGTGGACAGTCTTACCGCCCCTGACTCAAAAGGATGGCAAGAAGCCCACATTATGCAATGTTTGCATAAGCTTTCGTAGCATGCAGGAATACAAGGGTGGGCAATATAGTAATAAAGGAATATTAATCTTAGATATGCCTCACTTCTGTTTCTCTCTGCCTTTCCAGGAGGAAGAGATTCCAGAGTTAGAGATCGACATAGATGAGCTCCTGGAGCTGCCAGACGATGGGCAGAGAACCCGGCTGCAGGTAACATTATGTTAACCTAACAACAATGACATTTTTAAGCATTATTCACATTGCATCCCTAGTTGTTTATTTATTGAGTAATTTATTGCTTCATGGAACTCTTAAAACTGCAGTTCTTCAAACAAAGCTTAACCTGAGTCCCACACGTTCCACATTCAGGCCAAAGAATTGTTTTTAACATTTTAACACATGACCCCTGGGTACATAATAGCTCAACAAGCACTTGGCCCTTGCTGGAATCCAATGTTGCAATGTTTGCATTGAAAAAGAAATGTCCAATGCAATTAGTGAGCCTATTTGTGTTTGTTTTCTTTGTAAGGAATTGTTGCAGGAATGCGGAAAGCCAAAAGAGGTGAGACAAGCACACACGAGCATATAAAAATTACATTTGAGAGAGAACAAATATTATTTGTTTACTGTTATTGCTATCATGTCTGGTCTGTAAAAGTCACATGTGGGGTAAAAAAATTATTTTTTCCATCTTCCCCATAGGAATTTATCAATGGGCTGCTCTACAGGATAAAGGGTCTACGCAAAATGTCAGGTCCCTTGAAGAAATAATTACAGGTCAAATAAAGAATTGAGACAATGCGGAGCCTCTTATCTTCCCATCTCCCATGCGTTAACTGTTTGGATGCCTGTATGTGTGGTTCACATGTCTGTGGGACTCTCTTTCCACCCTCTGCCCCCTCCCTGGTTCAGCAACAGTCTAATACCAGAGCAGTTGGGTTGTGGATTTTTTTAAATTATTATTTCACTTTAATTTATGGACTGCTATAACATTTTGTCTCCCATAAACATACCAATAATGCACATGTGATAAAAGTTGTACTGACTATTACTCAGACGGACTGTTTTTATTTTATTTTTGTGTAAGACTGTACATTTTCGGTTGCCTATTTATGTACATAGATATTTTTGTTCTGATAGCAGTGTTGTATGTCAAAATAAAATTGAACATTTTCAAGACACGTCTGTTATTCAATTATTATATGTTACATCTGATTTTCAACAAAGTGACCAACAGTACGACATCATCAGGTATTATTCATTCCACACATACAGAATAAATAAATATTAATGTCCATTACACCAATCAATTTACAGTACCAGTTAAACTACTGTTACCACAATTGCCCTTTATTTCTACTCTAAAATGCTTATCTGCCTTTAAAGTACAATTATGTCCTACTGCCCAGAGACAACTATAAGACTTTACTGTTGCTTCTGTTTTCTGGCGTACATTTTTCAACAAAGTGATGGAAACAAAGGAGACGTTGACACGTCAGGTCTAGGAGTAAACACAGTGAAATCAGCAGCAGGAAGGGCCATTAAGTATGCATCCATTAACCTCATCCATTTCCTGTCTGTGGTGCGTGTCTGACGTGGCCAGAAAAAGGCAAACACAGTGACGGCCTCCATATAAACCTTAATGGAGCAAGCCCCCAGAGTAAAGTGTAATTATGGTTTCTCTTCAGCTAGCTTGACAGTAATGCACATGGATGAAACTGCACTCCGGCCTTCTCTCTGTCATACACAGAGGGTCTTTTGGCTGAGGGCTTTCCATTTTCCATTATAGTAATTTGCTTCTCCAGTCCCCACTTCCACTTTTCACTGACACAGAGGCCATGCATACTGTAAGACTACACTTCTGACAAGGATGCCAGCCCTGGACATATCAGCCATCCAAAAAAGGCTTCAGTGTTAAAAATATAACTAAAAAGAAACGCAGCGCTCCCTCAAATTTGTGATATAGCGCCTTTACACTTTTGCATCCTTTATAATGAAATTGTACACAAGGACAAGAAAGGCAATACTCATGTCAGACTTGCAGCCAAACATAGATTACAAGAGTGACTGCAGTGCCTGCCAAAAAAAAACAAAGCCCTCGGTAATCCTTTTATACTGACTCTTCTGTACTCCTTCAGTCCAGAGCTGACAGCAGTCTGGGATTGTACATCATTCCAGATGAGCTCGTGATGGGTCTGCTTTCTGTACGTGTTATAATAAATGGTGACGAGTGCAAAGTGTGGCTAAGATGAGCCTTTGTTGCCTTTGGGAAGTAGGACAAGTGACGTAAAAAGCAACTTTGAGCTTCTTATTCGGTTGAACAGTTTAAAACTTTCTCTGTGCAGAAGCTGTGCAAGTTGCTAAAATACCAACATTGTCTAGCAGCCTCTACGAGATTTACTTACCTCTATTTCTATACATTACAGAAAAAATAGGAGCTATGTTTATTTATTTATTTATTATTTTATACAAATTGTATCACATTTACATGAACGTTTATGTCTATTTCTAGTCTTTGCTTTGCCATAAATGCTACTTATCGTTTTTGATTCTTTGAGTTTATCTGTTAGCAATTACAGAAAGCAGATGCTGCTCTTCCTGTGGTCTACACAGATGCATGTTTATAGCCACTTTGGATATAAACAGATTGAATAAGACAGGTTGGGGTTAAAATGAGGGGTTCTGGTTTGCTTTACGTAATAGGTAGTGTTTAAATCTTCTGAGACACCGTTTTATGAACAATAATAGGTCACTTAAGTCTAAAGCACAAGTTTAACAGTGATGACTGACCAGAGCCTGATAAGGCAAACACCAACAGCACAGTCTCACTATCATGTCTTCCTTTTCTTCTTTGGCGCAGTGTAGTTAGTGGTGCGATGCTCCATCCTGTCATATTTATCATGGCCTTCCCTGAGGAGATAATGAAGGGTGGATTGATAATTCATCCCACTAAATACTTTATGGTCATGCTGCTAAACAGTATGGCAGCAGCCTGTCAACGATGTATCTGGGTCACGGTATGCATTTCAAATCACAGCATCTTTCAGAGCAAAGATTTCCACACAAAGCTCTACTGTGAGACGAGAACCAGAATTGTTGCGAATACTGAACGTATATTATGCTACCTGAAGCAGCGGTTGCAGTATAGGTCTCCATCACAGGTGTGACAGCGAACGGTGGCGTCTTGATTACAGATGCAGCACCATGGAAGCTCTTCCTCATCACTGTCTGATGGCTGATGCGCAACAGCAGCCGGTGAAATCCTACTCTTGGGTGCTGGAGCCTGCGTCTTTAAAACAAATCAGATCAAAAAAGAGATTAAATGTTATTCTCTCTAATAGCTTGAAAAATGTTAGGAATTAGCATTTTGATTGTTGTTCAGTACTGGTTTCTTAGACGTTTTTTTCTTTTCTGTATTCTTTGGTCCACTATGTTCTAAAGGTATGTTGTAGCCACTGGCTTCATCCAATGCAGCCTCTTCAGAGAGCTGGAACACACATCAGAAACATTTCAGAACACGTCCTCCAATTCACATTAAAAATGATTAAAATGGCAAAATAGCAGCCTCTTGTGGCCTCCAGCAATGTTCCAGATTAGATCACAATCATCTTTTAAAGATGTGACATGCACTCAGTCGTAATGGGTTTATCATATTAAAAAGGTTTTAAAATCTACATTACAGTATAAACCCAAATGTTGCATTAAGCCCCAGACCTGTTTTAACACTCTCATCACAGCTTCTTCCTCAGTCTCCTCCTCACTGTCAGGATGCTGAAAGTTCTCCATAGTAACTAGAAGTGAAATCACACATATAACCACTTCTGTCACAGCCACGATGTTTACAGTAAGAGCTCTTATCATATTTTTTGGCATTCTGATGTGTAAGTAAGGATAACAGATAAGGATGAGGAAGTGGTACACCAAGATCTGTGTGTGTGATGTACCTTTGTCTGGGTCCTGCCCCTTCAGCTGCGCCAGCCTCTTGGCCATGTGCAGGATCTGATCCTGGGAGTGGTGCTCCTTCCTCAGCTCCTCCATGGCCTCCTCCAGCAGACGGGGTTTCCCAGCCTCCAGGTTCTCCTCTAAATTCTCATCCAATGTTCCCCCCTCCCCCTTGTTGAGATCATTCATACGGCCATCTACACCTGCAGAGGGATTTATAGGTAAAAGCATACTTAGGAAATCCCCACAGTAACTGAACAAAGTCAGATTATGGTGTCAGAATGCTGTCATGATATATTATTATGATTGTGAGATTATACTATGACTGCATCATTAATGATTAATTGAAGATTGGGAGAAATCAGTGAGACAAGTAACATCTTACTGCATTCAGGATTTGATTGCTGGTTATCTATGGAAACTTCTTCTGTCATCTGAGTAATCAGATCATTGGCTTGTTCAGTCTGAGTCCTGTTATCTGTAGGCTGGTGCACCTGTAGAGATGAGCACACAAGTACATAAGCAAGTATAGCAAACTATTTAGCATGCAGTTCCTCCTACATACCCTTACAATAAGCTGCCATACTGTAAGGCCCAAGATGTTACACACAAGAAGGAAGAGGTTTAGCTCACAAGTGGAGGAGCTTGAGACGGTGGAGGTTGTCCCCGTAGAATTGCCAGACGGTCCTCCATCTCTCCTGCAGAAGGCACTGGCCGGCTGGGAGCTTTCAGAGCAGCAAGGCGAGACTCAATCTCTTTCTCAGAGGGGATAGAGTCTGAAGAGGAGGTAAAAGAGCATACAGTGGCTTTTGCCAAGAGAAAAGACATGATAGCTGTATTTGTCAGAATGAATCCAAATGGTAGCTTCTAAAACTCAAATTTAATTACTTGGGGCAGTGTCCTCCTTCAGCTTTTGAAGTCTTTCAGCAATAGCCTGATCTTCTTTACTCAGGCCTCTGCTTGGTAGATGGCCTCCTCTGCTGTTTCTATGTGCAGGAGGCTGCGTTGACAGTCCCTGTTGTTTGGCCTCAAGTGCAGCGACCCGTCTATGGAAGAAACATGAACTTTAGATATCATGAAACTGCGGTGCTGACAAATTGTCAATTTCTTTGAAATTTGATCATATACTGACTTTTTGTAATTTTCAGGAGGAGACCATTTTCCAGCACTGTTTGCAGGCTCCCCACTAAAAAGGAAGGCATTTAGAAAAACACACACATGCTTATAAATACAAATGAATAATCACAATTATATCCTTTTGGGTGGTTTGACCTTTACCTTGTCAGATTGCCATGGCACTGCTTGCAGACCTTCTGCTGGGTGTTGCCACAGCGAGGCACCACAGCACTGAAAGTCAAACAGCTGGAGCAGAAGGAGCGACCGCAGCTCTTACAGCCCAGCTATGAGGATATTGCAGCGAAAATTACACCGTTTACTTTCCTTTAAACGTTTAATGTATATGGCTAAGATATGTGGTTAATATTAGCCAGCAAGGGCTTACCTCCTTCTTGAAGAGACTGAACTTTGATGCACAACAATAGCAACGGTTGTCCATGCCGAAACGTGTAGAGAGTCATGAGATAATTGACTGATATTGCTTTAGCGGGTTATTATGAAAAATATATCAGACTCTACGAACAATAATTTGGCAGCTAGCTAACAATTTCAACCTTTCAACGTTGCTATAATCAAAACAGGAACCATCCCGGAAGATGCGTTGTGACGTCCTTTTGCGTTTTCCTGTTTATGGATCCTCCAATCAGCTTTCTCCAAATGCTCTCGCGGTCCTTGTTCAAAACACAGAACCGACCACTAAACAGCGTTACTTCAGCAACGTTGTGGCTGTAATTATTTGGAAAAGAAACAAAGGAGGCTTGGAAACGGTATGAAAAACCACAAGTTTGTTAATCATCAGTTTTGTTTGTATATGTGACTGGAATAGTTGGCTAATATTCCGAACAACGACAACAACTGTCGAGCTAAAGTTAATGTTAGCTAGCTAACGTCAGTGTTAGCTCCCACACGTCACGCACTGACTAACGTTAGTTACCTAACTAAGACACATGAAATATCGCAGTTGTCCTTCAGCCATGGATGTGAAATGGTAGCTACAAGACTCATTTGTTAGATGTTATGTTGTGTTAAGTGATAACACCATAGTCCTGTGTCGTTATTATAGTATTACATCTAACGCTAATATACTATCACTCATTGCCCTTGTGAGATATGCTTCGCAAGGCTGGATTTCTTTTTGCGTTTGAACACACAAGAACCAATTTAAGCCCTAAATTATTTTAACAGTTAATACGATAACGAGTATAATTATTATGTGTAATTAAAATGTATTGTTATTAACAATAGGAATAGACTAAAATATAAAATAACTTACGGCTGTGACTAATTAACACGTTTATTAATCTTATCTTGATAAATGGCTTAAACTATTAATTAATTATCAAAATTGATATTGATATTCAAAGTATTGATTGAATACTTTATGCAAATTATACTCAAGAGAATATAATTGAAAAAGAAAAAGTCAGTGCAGACAAGAGCAAGTGCAAGAAGATATTTTAGAAATTAAACAAAAAAAATCTAAAAGTAACCGATGTCTCTGTGTTTATGTGTGTGTCTGTCTGTTGGCGTCTAGTTGTTTTAATTTCCACAATGGCAGAAGGAGGAGATGTGGAATGGGAGCTAAGCAAAGAAAACATCCAGCCACTGCGGCGGGGCAGAGCCATATCAGCCTTACATCAGGCGCTCAGTCATCAACAGGATGGACTCAGCTCTGCCATCAACCAGCAGAGACAGTAAGGACGATGTTTAAAACATTTCACCCAGATTGGGCAGTGGCATGTTTTCCTAGCAGTTTTCACATCATGATGGAGATTTTGTGGCTTTTGTTTCCTAAGGGCCTTTGAGTCGGAACTGCGAATGTATGACGGAGATGATCCACTTGATGTTTGGGATCGGTAAGTCAAATATGTAAACAGTAAAGTGTATTCCTATGAACTGCTCTTAAATTGTAGCGATTTAGTTTTTTTCCCCCTCACATGGTTCTGTCTTTTGCAGGTATATCAAGTGGACAGAGCAAACCTTCCCTCAGGGAGGAAAGGAGAGCAACCTTGCCACGCTGTTGGAACGAGTCGTGACCAAATTCACAGAGGAAAAGAAATATCACAACGACCCTCGCTATGTCGACCTCTGGATCAAATTTGTATGTGTAATATTTTAACTTTTTTCTACTTTGATTACTTTGATGCAGCAGTAATCATTTTTGTCATTCATGGTTATTGTGTGTCATTAGGCAGAGAACTGCCCGGAGCCCTTGGACATTTACAGGTACATTCAAGCGCAGGGAATCGGAGTGACACAGGCATCCTTCTACATCGCTTGGTCTGAGGAATATGAAAATCAGGGCAACAGTCGCAAAGCAGACCTGGTCTACCAGGAAGGATTCAAGAAGTGTTCTGAGCAACACGATAAGCTTCTGCAGTTTCACAAGTACAGATTCATCCTGTAAAGTTTGAGATATAGTTTGAAATTGCAAAATATTGGCATAATCACACATTTTCTGTATTGTTATTGGTAGGGCTTTGCAGGCACGTGTGTCCCGACAGGTGATGATGAAAGTGGAGGACGACGACAGTGATGATGAACCTAAACAACATGAGAGAGTTTCTCTAGCCAACCTCAAACATAGAGGGAAGAAAAAGGCCATTGCCCCCATCAACCGAGCTGGGTCTGCAATCAGAAGTAAGCACATTAATATTCAAATAAAACCTGTTGTGAAATTTTAAGATGATATTACAAGTGCTCCTCAGAAATATCTACATTATTTGATGGGTTTTGTGAACAGGTATTTCTGGAGGCCTGCAGTCATGCGCCGCCCCTGTCCTCAGCAATGCTTCAAACAGTCGGTTGGTGGTCTTTGATGAGAGCAAGACTGAAAGTGCTGGCCCTTCAGAGCCTAAGTTGGAGTCTTGGGTGGCCCCTCCCACTTCCAGAGCGAAGGAGAATGAGCAGAGGCTGGAAAAATGGTGTGATGTCAAGGTATGACACAAACAGGTGTTGTGCCAGTTGGTTTAAATGTGTGGCATGTAACCCAATGATGTTAATTTAATGTCTATGTATCGTAGATGCCCCAGAAGTCCAAATTTGGACACACTGTTATGGCCCCACCGCCTCCCAAACCCACCTTCCAACCATTTGTTGAGGAGTCAGACCAGCCTCCAACGATGTGAGTGACTACAAGAACCTAAAACTGCAGTTTTGAACTGTTGCTTTTATTTAATTGACATCACACTTTCTGGATTGTGATAATAAGAAGCAGCATATCCCTGAAATTGATGACTAGCACTGAAATTAATTAATCAACATTAATGCACTTCCTGTTACAACCTCTCAATTGTGATGATTTTCTGCTTTTCTCTGTTTCATATCAAGTTTAATTAAAGTCCATTATATTATAACAAGAGGTTTAGACAAAGCAAACTGTAGCCCTATTTGTAACTTATTTTCAAACTAAGTTTATCCTTCCTATGTTAGTAAAAAATAATTGATTTGCCTTGGCTTCTATACCCTCAGGACTCCATGTAAGATCAACTCGGCAGTGAACACAGTTTTATCCTCACGTAAGCCCTGCAGAGAGGAAACTCCTCTAAAGAGACTACAGGAGCACCACCAGCAACAGAAGGAAGCAGAATCAGGAAAACTACAGGAGAGCATGTACTGTAAAGAGCTGCTCCTCAGCGGCGCCACCGAGTTCTGCTTTGAAGAACTGCGGGCTGACCGTTACTTCAAAAAGATGACACAGGAATCACAGGAGGTCAGAGGTCAAAAGGATCAAGCTTGTTCCAGTGCTTCAAACTGATGCATCTACATGGATGTTTACCATTTAGATAAGATTTGCAAGTATCATGTAGTTACTGTAATGTATTGTTTGTTATGCTGCTGTAAATATTTTGTTCATAGAGATCCAGTTTTTCAGAAAGGTAAACAGATGAAAAGGGTAACGTTTTTTTGGAAACTCATGACACAGTTGTGTTGGATTTATTAAAATACAATGTGTGGAGTACAAAATACCAAAACCTGCAAAACTGATGATAGTGTGGAATAAACATCTACACATCAACAAACAACATAAACTACACAGGATTCACAGTAGTTTTTGAACGATTGTATTATGTATGTTATTTGTCAATTCCATGTAAATACTAAACACGTTTGTCTACCACAAGTCTCTGCTGCAGAAATACTACTCACTCTTATTCTAAACTTTACGCTTAGCCCATTTATACATTTTTCTTAATTGCATTGTTCTGAAGAACAGTGTTTTTTTTGTGTGCTGCCTTTTTATTTGACTTCTGTATTTTCTGACTAGATGTTTAGTACGATTCCAACACAGTTAAAAAAGGATTTCAGTGATGTGACTTAACTGGGTTTTATGTCTCAGTCTGAGTAAAATGTCCCTTCTAGGTCATGTGTCATTGATGTTCAATAAACTTGTTAAAATGTCTGGGTGATGACTAGTGGAATTATTTTTTGGGATGTAGTAATGCACTGTCAGCAGGGGGCGTGCAAGGGAGAGCATGTATTGAATTGCTGGAAATGGTGTTTGGATTACTAATGGGGCGCAAGAACAATTTAGTGCTGACTGTTAATCTGTGTCCGCAGTCTAAAGAGCCAATACTAGTGGGCATGAGTACAATCACCAAAACAATCTGCATTTAAATTGACACAACTTCCACCATTATTGCTACTTATTCTAATAAAGGGATTTAATTTAACTCCCTCACTGCAGTGTGTCATTACACTTACCAGGCACAATATTCTTTTATAAGGAAATCATGCATTCAGTTGGCCAAATGTCAATCATTGTCCAAGAGAGGTTACCCAGAAGCCAGCTGACTAAAGTGGTGGGAATAAACCTAATCTACTGTGATGATGGGATGTACTTCACACACAGGCAGTTTTGCAGGGCAGACTTTGATGAATTGCTGGAAGATATGTGGTCGGCTCATTAGCAAGTGAAATCCGCCCTTTGCAGTTGTGGGCAGAACAGGCCTCGGTTATCCCCTGGAGGTCACCACCCTGATGTACTATCGTTCAGAGTGTTGCTGCTTTTACATGCACATGGAGAACATGAGGAACAGACTTTAATCTCATATTGGAAATATGACACTGCCAGCAAAGATCATCTCAACTGGTGAGTTCCCAATCCGTCTACTTTAGATTCTGGCTTAGTACTGAGAGCAGCTGAAATTCAGTGATAAATGATAGGCAGCATGATGCACTCCCATCATAATAACAGCATAACCATATCATAATGCATCCTCTATGGCTCGCTCATTGGCACGATTTATTAAAAGCTCATCTCATGGAAGCAAGCAGCCAGTGACTCCGATTGTGCCTCAGACAGAAAATCCATAGCGCTCTCTTTTATTGCAGTGGACAGATGGTACAAGCAAGTCACCTGTCCTTAATGCGCTTTGGACAGACCCTCAGGGAAGAGCTTTTGTTCGTCACAGTTACTTTTATAGACAAGAACACTACAGTGAGGGCTCTTAACCTATTTGTACGGTTTGTAATTGCACGCATCAGTTCACTGAAAGTTGTCTGCCCAAGCCTCTACAGTACCCATCTCAGGTCAGTAGGCATTTTGCATCGAGGTGAACTGCTCTTGGCTAGCCAGGCATGGAGAGGGAAGAGCTTTCTGAAGTGCAGCAGCAAATCATGAGGCCAGTGTCTTGGAGAAAAAAAACATGGAAGCTCTTTTCTGCCAGGAAAAGAAAAAAAAAAAGATGAAAAGTTAGTCATGATGAAAATAACTTTGGTCACAGTCGCTCAAAGTTGTCACTTACAATTCCAATATTTTGATCTATAACCTCATAATTGTGACTCACTGTTCCATAAGTTTGGTCTATTATCCCGTCATTTTGACCTACTATCTCATTATCTTTTTAATAGTTTTACTTATTTAATAGTTTGAATTACTGCCCCATACATTTGATGTATTTAATAATTTGGTTTTACTATTCCAAAATTTTGGCATATTATCGGATTATTGTGACTTATCATTTAATAGTTTTTAAGGAATGGAGCTTGCATATGTAAGACTATTGGTGAGCAAGCAGGAGAATGACCCAAGACTTCATTTCTACTGTAGTTGCTTCACTCTTTCAGAATTAAAATGGATTTACAGGTCATCTGAAAAAAAATCCCATTTGCTTTAGCTTTATATGTTGAACCCTGATAACCCCTGATGTAATCCTCACAGATTCACCCTAAACAATAGAATGAATTGAAATGCAAACAATTAAGGCACTATCACTTATGCGGCTCCTGGGCTTTCACTTTAATGACACTGTGGTTTAAGACCAACCTCTTGTTCTCACAGTAAGCTAAGCCCTTTTTTACATTACAAGCTATTTTCCTATTTATCCAAATGGGAGGGGAAGGGGAGTGGTGGTGGGTGGGGTGGGGTCAGCAAGGCCTGACGGTTGAAGCTGACAAATGCATTAGAATAAACCCTTCAGAAATCTTAGTTACCATTATAGTGACTCCATTGTGAGACGCTAGAAAAAAATCATTAAACAAATAATCCTGTAATTACAATAACAATATACAAATTACCCGTCACATATCCTGCACACGTGAACCAAATAAAATGATTCTGAACATAGTCACCAAAGTCAAATCTTCTATTCAGGACAAGAGGGACAATAAACATGCTCTTTGTTTTAGCTATGTTTACACACTTTATAAAATAATACGCATTTTCGTGAAAGCAGATCAGTGTTTAATTAATGGAACCTTTGACCCTTCCAGTTGCCCTTCATACCGGTCCAGCAGAAATGTGAGTTTGGGTACATAAACTGCTCAGCAGATAGCCTGAGCAAAAAGAGCTGTTTTTGTGACAACCACCATTTTTTGCATGTAAAGACATCTATTACAAGATTGTTTTTTTATTGCTGTTTGCAGCTCTGAACTAAAAAGAAATCAGGAAAATAAGTCAAGCGAGGCAGTAAAATACAGCCAAGCCAATAAATATCTGTGACAATAATGCTGACAAGTATGAGTGAAAGAGAGGGTTATGTCTTCCAAACCCCTGACAGCAAATATGTCATTGTCATGCAGATTGGTTGAGTGGAGCCTTTTTTACTTAAGTTTATTATATGTGTAAGGATGAACATCATTATTTAAGCCCGTTATAGTGCCTTTGCATGCATCTCTCATATCAAAACGCCATGTATTACACGTGTGCCCCAAATCTGGCTCACTCTGCGAGCAATTTCTGCATGACTTGACCCTAATACATTTTCCTGCTTTGTATCTCGTCTTAGCTGTTGTATAAATTATTCAGGAAATGATTGTGGTGAAAACAGAGGGGAACGTTTCAGTCAGTTAATGAGGATGCTAGACTGGGGTAGTTGTAACTTCAGTTTCTTGTGCCTTGATCCACCAAGATTTTTGGGTCACAATGGAGTCAAAAGAAATTGTGAGGATGAGGATTGAACCCTCTACAGCTATTTAGCTACATCCATAGCTCTACAATGTGCCTCCCACTCTCCCTTTTTATTACACTCACAGATACAACAACCCCTTCCGCCATCTGCCATCCCTGACCCTGTCATTCCATGGATAATGCATTTGACTGAACAGCAGCACACTGGGCGGACGCAGCGCCCGCTTGTTCTCATGTCACCCACATTGCGTGTAAAGGAGAGATGGAGGTGGATGAAAGGTATCCCAGGTGATGAGTTGTAGTGCAGCACTGCTCTCCTTACAGTCACTGGAAACCAGCTTAAACACACACACACACACTCACAGACACACAGACAGACACATGCACACACTGCTCTCAGTTCTTTTGCAGCCCAATGCGGGAGTGGGAGGAGGCGGAGAAGGAGGGAAGTGATAAAGAGAGAGAGGGAGAGAGGAGGAGGAAAAGAGAGGGAGGTGGGAGGGAGGGAGTGTGTGTGTGTGTGAGAGAGAGAGAGAGAGAGAGAGAGAGAGAGAGAGAGAGAGAGACAGAGAGACAGCGAGCAATAGAAGGAGACTGAGAGGGGGGGATGGAAGGAGCTGCATGGGGCCGTGATATTCTCTCCTCCTGGATGCTGCCGTTCCTCTTCATGGCTTTGTCCCTGCTTTTTACAATCACCCTGTGTCCCCAGGAGCA
>JAVQJD010032553.1:0-27561 GCA_036023655.1 Nannoperca australis | reverse complement strand
ATATATATATATATATATATATATATATATATATATACTGTCAAAAATTACTATTTTGTCATGTGCTTTACATCCAAAACCAGCCACTGAATATACAGTAAGTAGATATACAATTCCACAAAATGCCTTTTTCCCTGAAAATGTAGCAGTTCTTATTTAACTATTGCTTGTTTGTTTAGTGAAATAAGGTTGGCTTAAGAGCTGTTTCTATTTTATCTCCTTTGTGTAAATAATTCCTTTTATTTTGCGAATGGACTGGCTTATGATTATTGGACTGTAAAGACGTAAAAACGGCTTTTCAAATATGCTGGCGAAGCAGCAGGATTGTAGGTTAAATGTGTTAATTTGTTAGTGCGGCACTCATATTATATCCACGTTACCATCTGTGGCATATGCAAGATATACTTTGCATTAGCTGCATGTTCAGAGGCATTTTTTGTGCTGCTCCTTCATCTTTCAACATTTCAACTCACAAATAGACTTTACAGCACACAGAGAGAGAGACAATTGGCTTGCTTTCTGAGAACCCCCAATAATTTGACTTTGCAAGGGGGTCCTATGTCTTAGTTAAGGGGTTTAAGACCATCTGACACCCCTCATATTTTACACACTGGTCTTAAATTTCAAGTACATTAATGACCCAAATATTCAGAACAGAACCATGTGACTAAAACCACCAAAATCTAGATCATGTAATAAAACAATTAAATTACAAATGCTGTAAGTGAATACAGCATCCCCATTGTTTAGTTCATTTAGACGCACGTCAAAAACACAGAGCAGTTAGAGAAACTTGCAGTGATTTCGAGTGACTTACAGAGCTATCCAGGAGTCCGTTGACGTCTTTATCGTAAAGTTTGAAAGTAACTAGAAACGAAACAAAGTCAGTCAGCGATCCAACAATTGTTTTTTCACTTTCTCAGACCTCCCATAATCATTTATCAGTGGTGAATGCACATTAAATACAGGTGCACTGTAATAAACATGTGACAAAATGTTCTAAAAGTTAGATGAAACCAACATTCAAGCTTCTCCCGGGGCTGTCCTTCCTCCAGCACAGAAAAGTAACAGGACACATCACGAAGAAAGACCCCGCCTGAAAATAAAGAAATGGACAGAACATTTTGACCAAACTGGGAACCTTCATCACATTACTGTCTCAAACAGCATGGTTTTATTTTACTCCCGGATGAAAATGTAGAGCTGCAGCATAAAAGCAAATATTGGAACAGGTGCACTAATCTCCAAAGCTACGCACTCACTCCTATGATGCAGAACCACAGGATAAAGAAACAAGCCTCTAAAGAAACAGACAAACAAAAAGGTGGGCGTTGGACAAAGTGTCAACGTAACGATGGGACTTTCAGAATAACTCACCTGCTTTGGGCAGCAGGCTCTTTGAGGACCCATCCTGCTCTACATGTTGAAAATAGCGAAAAAGTCGTTGGCAGAAATCTGCAGGGAAGTCATCCACTTCTAGGTAGGTCTTGAGAAAGAGACAGAAGCCCACCGCATCGACTCGCTGTGGACCGAAATGAACCCGTCAGGAGACTCACGGTCAAAACAAGAATGAGTCAGTGTAACGTTTATGCTAATGCTTTGTTTTACTGGCGTCATTTATGAATAATTTCCTAGGAAGTTTCCTAAAAACAAACTATGTAATTTGGAACTAATTATAGAAAAATTAGACAATGTTCAATTGGTTCACTTCATATTAATAAATAGGCTAGCATAACTGAAAGTGTAAAAATGGGAGATGTATCTACAGTCTATCAGTAAATTCAACATATATGTAGAATAAAGTTTCCAATATAAAAAAAATTATATATAAATATATTAAATATAATATAAATATAAGCTTGGGTTAATTAGAAGAAATTTTTTTTTTTGAGGAAAATTCTATTTTCTTTATAATAAATACTAAATTAAATTTGGAACCTTTCTACAAAATGTATTAGAAGAAACAGAAAATTGCACTAGCCTGCAAAATAATGTGTTAACATGCGTATCATCGTCCAGAAAACTCACCTCTCCAAAGCTGTGCTGGGCCAGCCGGCCCCCAGGGTGAAACTCTTTAATCACATCTTTCACCCTCAAATTGCTGTCTGCAATGGGAACATTGGAGAGGTCAAACGTGAGTAAATTAACAAATTAAAAAATAAAAGCTAAGGCTATTAACGAATGTGAGATCTTAAGTAAGGATGTACGGTGTGTATCCTACATTAAATCTGTGACCTTCTGTCAGAGGTGACACAAAGCTGTGCTTTTCTCAGGTCCAGAGAGGAGCGGGTGTAATTATCCATTCATCCATTATCCAACAGTGCAAACACCCCGCCCTCGACACTAAAAGCTTGCACACATTTCATTCCTTTCAAAGCCTCTGAGTGTATCGAAGAATATTTTTAGCCGTGCACTACTTTTTGTTTCCTGTCAACAGGTCTATCAAATTCTGTATCGGCTCTAACCCTGGCACAAACGCATGCACTTACAGTTTGGAGTTGTTTCTTGTGTTTCTGTGTTGATGCTGAATGATCCTCCAGAGAAACACCGTGAAGTGTTTTTTTGTTTTTTTGTGCTGATGAAGAGTGAATATAATCGTTTATTTTACGATGCCAGTGTCCGGTGCTTAGTGACTACTCCTGCTTTCACTTTTTGTGAAAAGTGATTGATCTCCCAAAGGAGAGATTCTCAACTTTGAAAGTGACTGGAAACACATTAAAGATCCATCAGGTATAAAAAAAGGTTTGCACATTCAGATCAATCTTTAAATCTTTCACAGAAGATGCACAGATGTTTCAGCAATTTAAAGGAATAACATTAAAGAGTATTCTGAGAGATTCAAGCATGTGAACTTCTCGTTAACCCCAACTCTCTCCTTGTATTTGTATTTTTCTCTACCTTCATAAATCAGTGATCCAACCACTGTGTGCTCACTTTCTCTTTCTTCCAAATCATTAGTGTTGAATGGAAGTATCATATATTTTAACTGAAGTAAAAGAAGCATACAGCTGTTTAAAAATACTATTACAAGAGAAAGTAGTTTCATTCAAATTCTTAGTAAAATAAACTTAAAGTATCAAAAGTAAAAGACCTCTCTACACATTAAAGTTAAGTATTTAACTGTTGTTACTGAGGCATTAAATATGGAAGTTTACTGTTGCAGTTGTTCTTGATGGAACTAATTTAATTACATTATATGCAGTTGGGTGGTTTAATCTGTAACAATGTGTCACATTTTATAAGCTGATTATATGTTTTGTATTTAAAATCTTAATCAGCTAAGTACCTAGTAGCTGATAAAGTATAAAGTAGCATAAAATGGAAACACTCAAGTAAAGTACCTCAAGATTGTACTTTAGCACAGTACTTTAGTTAATGTACTTAGCTTCATTCCACCACTGCAAATCTTTATTTATTACATATTAGGTCATAAGTAGATATAAAGGCATTTGTACACTATAATTAATATTTCGACTCTATTGAGCTAATGATTTGCCAAAAGAGAGATTGAGCTACAGAAAAAACACCCCTTCAACTGGTCTCTTTATGTTTCGTCCTGCCAGTAATATTAATAATTGTTCAAATGATGTTGAGTGAGCGGGTGAAACTTACATTCCATGTAATGCTGCAGCTGGATAAAATCCACAGGAGTCAGAGGCCCCTCGGCATCGTCAGGCGAGGCCATGCCGATCAGCTGGATGAGCAGAGAGAAAACAATGAGAGTCTCGGCGACAACAGGGAGGAGAATGAGGCGCTCAACTCCAGCGAGGTTGCAGCAACAAGCGGGAAGTCTTTTGCACAACGGTGCTCAGGTCAGCCCCTGTTTTGGCAGTGATTCACATCAACTGTGCACATGAGAGTACAACAACAGTGTCTGGTGCCAGATATTTAGACAGTCTGGTGCTTCCCCGAGGAACACCAGGAATCACCGGTGAAAATGTGATTCTATACGTTTATAACATGTAGATATTTCTTCACACCTTTAGAAACATGGAGTAATACAATCTGACAAGGTGCACGTGATAATAACACAACAGTTTGCAGAGTTTCAGCCTCCAATGATGGACAATTACTTGTCAGCAGAAACAAAAGAATTGAACACCATCCTGTAGAGATATTGATTGGGCTGTCTCATATCACACAACAACACTGCAATATCCCATCCGATTAATTAGTATTGTATCATATTGTAGATGCAACCAGCGAAGCTAAACAGACATCATCAAATAAGACCAATATTTAAAAAAAGCATAAACAGGATTATAATCTGGTGCCTGGTTGAGTGACAAGCACGACTTGTACAATAGTTTCTGCTCTCTTCATGTGTCCAGTCCTCCAACATCAGTCCTCTACCATCAGAGAGGTAGAGGACTGAACTCCTCTGGCTCCTCACCTTTGTGCCTCCTCACACTTCAGCTGAGGCAAATAAAAACAAAACGGTCCCAAACGCGGAGCTCCGCAATACGGAACTTTGGTGTGTTGGTTGGCGGCAGCTGGTGCTTGTGGGTAAACGCCTGTCGCGGTATTAGTGGATGTAAGGGATTAAGAATGGGGCGGAGGAGGAGCTTTTAGCGACATAATTACAGTGGTGGCACCGCCTCGCGCATGTACGCACACACAAACGCAAATAAGCACGCGCAGGCACGCGCACTTGTTTGATTTGGTCCATTGTACTCTCCCAACAAGTCCCAATACTGCGGCTTTAAGCCCTGGAAGTCAGAATGAGGTGCAGGCTCTCTGCTTGCCAGCGTTAACAGAGTGAATGAAAAGATCTAAAGGAATGAAACGGTGGAATTTATAAACGTACATGCAGGATGTTGAAGGAGTGTCGTGGGTCTTTGCAGAAAAGCTTTCAGACTGGGCCCTGAAACTCGAACTAAACTGTGGAATTTTGCCATTTGCCATTATTTATTTAATGTTGTAGTTTACAAGAAACTTTCTTCAGTTGTTATTTGAGGGCATGTCTGACACACTACCTGAACAGGCTTAGAGTGGGACACGCTTATTTAGTTTCATAAGGGAGGCTGAGGTCAAAAACGCACTGTCAAAAATAGATATGATGTGCTGAGTAATTACCTGAAGATAAAATCAAAAGTCAAAGGTTGTCTGCTGAGTCAGTGACACGTAGGTACCTGACTGCTATTAATTACAGGTTCAACAAGCAGAAGGGCAAGAGAATGGAGGATGTGTTGAAATCTTTGTCTCTCTCTTTATTATATACAAAACAAACAAGTCATAGTTTGACAACTCAAGGTCCACTTACTAACTGTTAGCAGTCTTCTTCAGTAAGTAAGTGGACCTTGTGGACTATTTAGCTAATTTAACTTAGATGCTTAAAGATGTTTTAATGGCATATAGAAAATATTCTGCCAGGAATAATAATCTGATGTGGTTTTTCCACAAAGGAAATCTAGTTTATAATTGTTAAAATTACATCTATTCATTACATTTGTGAATATGTAAATATTTGTAGTTTTAACTTATATATAGAGACAGACCGTGACCTTACCGAGGCGGTAGGTGGCGGTAATGGGCCCCGGCCTCACAGTTGACAGCCGAAGTAAATGACTCGTAGAAGAAGACGAAGTCTACGCAGGTGTTTACGTTTCCCTACTTCCGTAGCTGCCTACTGCGGAACAACGACACTAATCTAACATTGAATCCAACAATTTAGAAGAAACTATCGGTCATGTTTCCCATTTTTAACTCAAGTATTGGAGATGCTTGGCAGATAAATATTATCAAGGCCGTTAACTGTCAACTGTAGGCGCTGTATCGCGAGTTTTCCTCATCACCCGTCGCAGGCAAAGCTAAAGCTAGCGGTGTGTTAGCAGCGGGTCAGCGGCGGTGGACGTAATTTAACAAACCATCGCCTGAACCGCACTTCGTACAGTGTTGATTTAGATATCAAGCAAGGCAGTCATGGCCACTCGGCGTCTGACCGATGCCTTCTTGTTAATGCGGAACAATGCAATCCAAAACCGGCAGATATTGGCTGAGCAAGTGAGTACATACGACCCCCGTCTGAGTACACGTAGCAATGCTGCGGTGAGTTGTCTGCATCGTTTTGACATTTTATTGTGTGTGTTTGCATATAGCCAGTCAGTGAGTTTTTGTTAGATGCAATTGTGTGTTAGTAGCTGCTAATCATTACTCGGGAAGATTTCCACGCCGGTAGTATTTCTGTGCCCCCAAAGGATTGATTATTAATGTGACTCAGCGAGGTGATAGAGGAGGACGAGGGGGGCTGTGCAGTCATGTTCTTCAGCTCTTAAAAGCTAAGTCATTACAGTTAACGTAAACTATGGAAATAAAACTTGCTAAATATGTGTATGGATTCCTTATTCGTTTGTAAAATAATAATAAAATGGTGTAAGTGGGTGCGGTTTTGTGAAAGTTAAAGCATGTTCTTCTTAATGTCCATATAGTGCTTCTCTCTAGTAAAAGGTGTGCTGTTTCCCCCTCTTACCAATTCTTCTGTTACAAAAAATAGGGATGCACTGTTCTGACTTTACTCTCCCTACACTGATTTCAATATCTCACCTCAGGGTATCTGCCAATACTGAATATCAATCTGATACCATTACTGTCTTCCCCCCCCCCAAAAAAAACAGCTACCTCGCTGCGTGAAACTCATGGAGTTGTGGCACTAAAAATGATTCATATTCAGCCATTGTTAAAGGAATGCTTTACCCTTTTATGAAGATCCTGTTATTATTACTTGCACACTGTCTGTAAAAACTACATTATTATACAAAGCACAATTTCATCTCATTCCTAACACTTTTTGGAAGCTTGAGCACAAACAGCTCTCCTGTGTTTGTGCTGGACTTCACCTTACGAGACGGCCAGGTGCAGTGTACACAGCGCAGCAAGCAGGTGTAGGGTGCGTGTGTGTGACCATTCACACTCAGTTGTGAACATTTTAACCAGTTAACCGCTCGCTGAGATAGATTTGATGTCTGCTAGCCTGTACACTTGGAGACACTGAGGATGCAAGGTTCCTGTACTGCATTTCCCAAAATACGCAGCTGAATTTCCGCTACTGAGCAGGGTAAACAATGACTTCTCCTAACCTTCTTTCTTTTTTTTTTTTACTCTGATAAACTTGACTTGGAAAGGCTGATCTTTCAATGACACAGACAAATCAGCACAGCCAAACTTACCGAGTGGAGACCTTTTGCACGGCGGATGCTGTTTGTTAATGCATCTGATACAGTGTATACTGGTTCACCTCAGGACCATCAAAAGTGTGAAAAGTGTAGGGCTGCAACTAACTATTACTTTTATTATCGCCGTTTAGTCTCTAAAGTGTGACGTCTTTAAATATCTTCTTTTGTCCAACCAGCAGTCCAAAACCCAAAGACAAATAACAAACAAATCAGCAAATCTTCCATCATTTATTTAAATATTTGACATTTAAATTAAACGATTAATTGATTATCAAAATAGTTGGCGATTCATTTTCTTTCAATAGATTAATTGACTAATCGTTGCAGCTCTAGAAGTGATTGCTGCTGATAGTGCGGCTGCTGTGTTTGACAGATGAACTGCTCGTGCACTCCTCCTGAGAGCAAAAAAGCATTGCTCCATCAGTGGGTATGCAGTTATCATGGACTAGCACAGCAGTTTGGGATGGATCACTAGCTTTAGCTCTGTGGACATCATTCATCATTCCACAAATTCTTTAATGGAAATATCTGTTAACTTTGCCATCGATAGTTTTATTACCATGGTACAGAGTAGTACAGTGTTTTTTGCCCCAGCAGGTTGGAAGCTTCTTGGCTTTCCGCGGCCTTCTAAAAAGTAAAATCTTAAAATGAAAAAAAAAGATGAGATGTATTTGTAGTCGGTCTCCTGCGAAAACTTCTTACCAAGATCTGTTCACACTCTTTAACTTGCCCTCCTTCAACTCCTTACTTATTTCTCTGTTCCCGTGTGTTGTGTAGCTCAAAGGAAAATGGAAAATGTTTATATAAAACATTAAGTGTTTTAGTCTAATATCTCACATGTATGTTTGGTCCTGTTTTCCTTTTATTGGGCTTCATCCATGTTGTATAACATATATCAAGGGAAGATGTTGGTACATGAATTGGTGGTAAGAAAAAAAAAAGATCTTAATTTAAATTTTTAGAGCAGTCAAGCTAACAAAGTGAAAAGTAAAACAATATGTAACACAGGATCTAAGTCACTTTGTTGTTCTGCCGTCTGCCACTTTCATTTCATTTTACTGTTATGCAAATACAATGCACATTACATATTCACAGGCTGAAAGGTATTTGCACTAAAAGGCAATGACTCAACTAAACCTACAAAACAAGACCGACACGAGTCATAGTCAAGTCACGTCTGTAAGGTTTTGGTGACCATCACTTAAGATAATAATAAATGAAATACTTGGAATACATACTTTTCTATTTGTTAAATATCTCTGGTGATCTTGAGGCTAAACGGTTTCTGCTCTCTCTCTGTTTATTAAATGTAATGATTTGTTTAAAGTGGAATTATTGTGCGTCCAGTTTCTGGATAAGCATGATTTATTTTTGCAATCAGACTGTAGTTTTACACTTTTGTACAAACACATAAACTCAGGATAAATGTGAGTTAAGTTAAATTGGTTAGATATCACTCCAACAATCAGACCTTATGTACCTCTGCTGAACAGTTAATTATCATACTCATTGTAAAGTAATTAATTGTTGAGGGGAGTGGGTGCATAAGCACTTTTAGTATTATCATTATTATTATTATTATTTTTGAATTTAACTGCTGATTTTTTTCGGGGCTCACTTTCTGTTACTTCTGCATTTTCTCTCCTTTTCCTTGTTCTCTATTGGATGGGACCACTCTGCTATCTGCCAATCACATTAGGAGCTTGATGAGGTACTGTTGTTTCCCTTCGTGTTAGATTTATTTCAGACGCATAAAATGGTACACCATCATTGTGCTGAATAATTGTATGAGAATTATTTGTGGGGAGAATTATTTGTGGGGTTTTTTGTGTTTTGTTTTTTTTAAGCTGGCTGATGATCGAATGGCCCTGGTGTCAGGAATTAGTCTGGATCCAGAAGCTGCCATCGGAGTCACCAAGAAATTGCCCCCCAAATGGATAGAGGGGGTTGATGAGGTACAACAAAACACGTCAGAAATCTCTGTACCCGTACAAATGCATTATTCTATAATACTTAACTGGTGAAAACGTCTGTTTGAGCCCATTCATTTGTGTGCAAATGGCTTTTAACCAAAAAGGTATTTCATTTCAGATCCAGTATGAAATTACGCGGGTTCGGCAGAAGATGAAGGAACTGGCTTTACTTCATGACAAGCATATGAATCGTCCCACACTTGATGACAGTAGTGAGGAAGAACATGCCATAGAAATCACTACTCAGGAGATTACACAGGTGCAGAAATTTAAAGTGTTATAATAGAGAAAATATTTGTTCTGATAGAGTAAAAGTCTTTTGGAAACACTGCCTAGAAGGTTTTAGCATATTTTCAATTATTTTTGATTGCAGATGTTTCATCGATGCCAGCGAGCTGTGACGGGTTTGCAGTCTCGTTGCGGACACTGCACCGAGCAGGAGGAGAGGCTATTGAGAAACGTGGTCTCGTCTCTGGCGCAGAGCCTGCAGGAGCTGTCTACCACCTTCAGGCACACACAGTCCAGCTACCTAAAACGTAAGTGCAGTAAAGCCGGCACTGGTCTTCCTAAATTCTCCGATCGCATCTCTCGTGTCCTCAAGTTGTTGTCTTTTTCATGCCGTCTAAGCAGCATGTCGTTGGTTTATATTCCAGGTATGAAGAATCGTGAGGAGAGATCAAAGCACTTTTTTGACTCTGGGCCCCTAATGGAAGAAGATGAAGATTTAGCTGTATATGACAAGGTTAAAATGTATTACCTAATTTAATATACAGTTCAATAAAAACAGAAATACTAGAAATGATAAGTATGAATACAGACTAGATTATAAATGATAAGTTATGCAACTGTTAATTTAGCATTTGTACATATAACCTTTTTATTAATCTAACAAAAAAACTGAAAATGGCTTAAGTAATGTCACAAACAAGTGAAATGGGGGGAATTAGATCTCCATTGTTTACAGGTATAATTGAGGCATTTTAAAATATTTTGTTGCTGTTCATTTTTTAAAAACTTTTATTCTTTCCTTCGTTTCACTTCAGGGGTTCACAGACGACCAGCTGATGCTGGTGGGAGAGAACACAGTTATGGTTGAAGAACGAGAGAAGGAGATCAGACAAATAGTGCAGTCCATCTCAGACCTGAATGAGATTTTCCGGGACTTGGCTGGAATGGTGGTGGAACAGGTATCTGAAGCAGTCCGGTTATACTTACACACACAGAATTTAATAATATACTATGAGACTATAATTATGAGTTCAGTCACTGAGGTATTAAAGAAAACGTTCTTGTCCTCCATGTACAACCGTGGGATAGTTGGAGTTTCCTTAATGAATTCCAAAATGTAAATCATCCTGACATTAACATTTAAACATAAAACAATCTAAACTAAAATGATTTTCTTCCGCTAACAAAATTCCCTCCTCTTCTTCCTCAAGGGCACCGTTCTCGACCGAATTGACTTCAACGTGGAGCAGGCGTGTGTCAAAACAGAAGATGGACTGAAACAGTTACAAAAGGTAAACGCGTGTCTACAGTTTCACTTCTTTGGTTTGGTGAATGAATATAAAAATGAAAGATGTATTATTTCTGGGGTTATTTTATTTAGATACTTATCACTTTTGCTTGAAAGCTCATGTTAGCAACCACCAGGGAAAACCAAAAGGCAACTTATAAGACACGATTATGATATAATTTACCATGTTGATAACAAACAGGATCCACAAACAGTTGCAGTCAACAAATCCATTTAAACTGTTTGTCGCAAGATAAAATACTGACTGTTTTGCCTTTTATTCATTACATTGAAGTGAAATACAGTATTTTGACATTTCTTTCCTTGTCTTCACAGGCGGAACAGTATCAGAAGAAAAACAGAAAGATGCTGGTCATTTTGATCCTCTTTATCATAGTCATTGTTCTAATTATTATTCTTTTTGGAACAAAGTTTTAATTACACATTCCTTTGGCTTTTGTTTTCTGTGTGGGTGTTTGTTGTGCATCTGTGTGGACTTGGACTCGTGTCTCGGTTCTATTCAAAACAAAGCTGACTGCCTTTCATACCCAGCAGGAAACGAAGAATTCCACGTCTCTCTGCAGGTGCACTTTGGGCTTAAGTGAAGATCTGTTGTGGTTGATTTTATTAACCACCATTAATTTAAAGAAAGAAACAATGAACGATCTGTTTGAGCCGTGGCTATTTTATCAAGTGATCCGCACCCAAATCGCCAAGACTCTTTGACAGAGGTTTGTCGACCCCGACTATGTTGACATGTGTGTCTTAACAAAAGAAAACATTTAATTGTGTATAAAAAAGGACTACCAATGTGTAAATGCTAAAGCAGAGCTTCCTCTGCTTGAACTCAAAGCACGAATTGTGACATTTGTTGTGTGACAATGCATCGTTTCTGTCCAGTTTCATTGCAAACATTTTGTTTCTGGAAGATGTGACAAGAACCAATGTTTGTGAAAGAGAAATACACAGTAGATCTCACTTTACTCCAAATTCATACGTTACATTTACGTCCCAGCTCAGTATTTTACCTAAAAGACTAAAATTTTAAAAACTGTATTAGGAGAGTACCAGATATATTAGAATAGTTATTCAGTACCAAAAATATTAATTTGGTTTAAGGACCACCTGTTTTTTGTTTTTTTTTACTTACTACTCCCCAGTTTAATAATAGTGAGATTGCTACTCCACTGTTTGTGTGAGGAAGGTGTAGACAGCCATGAGCCTCCTCCAGTTTATCCTGTCATTTTAAAATCATACCCACGTCACACTTGCCGCACTTTTCATAAAGTGCAAATTTTTCAAACACTTGTTTTTGTTTCGTCATTGTTCTTGCATAAAGTGCTACCTTTTTAAAACTCTTGCAGTTTGCACATACTGATGCCTGAGTGGGGAAAGGGTGGTTGTGTTATGGATGTAATACTACTGTCGTCTGTATGATGAAAATAATTATTTATTTTTTAATAATTGCAAATCAAGAAGTTCGGAGGTGTTCTGTCTCAGGCAGAATTACTGTATATTGAGTAAATGTATCTGTAGTCTAAACCCAAAAGTCTCCACTGAAAACTGTGATGTTGTCCAACACAAGCAGACGTATGAGGACAATGAGGATTTTTTTCTTTTCAGATTGGACACGTTTTAGTTGGATATGTTGGAAACTTGTTTTTGTGTTCTACAAAGACTGAATAGCTGAAATGATGAGCTTTATTTTACATATCTGTACTCGACTATACACTTTATACACCTGTCAAATCATCTTTGTCATTGATGTGAAGTTGTGTGTGAAAAATGGTTTTGTCCTAGTGGTACTCGACTTGTTTTCCAAACAACGGGTGACAAGATATCAACTTGTTTTTTTAAAATAAACCTGGAACTTGATGGTGTTTTGTGTGTTTGAACTCCAGTATTAATGCATAAATACAGCTGAAATAATTGATCAATTGACTATATATCAACTATTTATAATTAAGTAAATCACATTTCAGGCAAAAATGTTATGGTTTCTGCTCATCAGATGTGAAGATTTGCTGCTCTTTGTTTTACATCACAACTGCTGGTTTGGACAAAAAAGCAGTCTGAGTCAATCTTTTTTTTAGGTTTTATGCACCAAACTATTAATCAAGAAAACCATTGGCAGATTGACCATGAAAATAATTGAGTGAACATGAGCACATTTTTTTGTGATGCAAAAATGTAGATGTTGCTCTGATTTTTACTGATTTGAAGGCGGGACTATTCTTATTTTTGCCTAATTATTGCCTTAATACCTGACTCTCATTGTATTACGGTACTCTCCTCCATATCCAAATAGCAGGCTACATATTAACGATTAACGTGTGCTCCTTTGGGGAAGTTATTTCTGGGTCTTTGATAGGTCTTCTAACCCGGAAACGAAGTGTGTTTATGTTGCATTTCAAATTAAAAGCATCGTTTGACATTACATTAACAATACTGAGATACCTTTAACTGTAACACCAAGTTTCAGTTAATAGAAAAGTAATATATTTTCATAAAATGTATGGACAGTAAGGTATATCTCTCTTTCGGTGGAAGTGCAGACTAAAATTAAAAAGCCGAAACTGGACCTGGGCTAACTCAACTGTTAACACTAGTTAGCCAGCTAGCTAACTTACAGACAGCGTATGTAAAGTAAACATAACCTAACGCCATTTCTCTAGATAGAGATAAGCTAACATCACCTAGCTAATGATAATGTAACTTGACCTGGAAGGCGACCAACCCCAAGTGCCGAGTGCTCGTGCTGGTTAACGTGGCTGACGTTAAATTTAGTGACCCGATTTTATTTACCCACCATGATCTGTGCAGGGGACGAAGACGACCCGCTTCCTGTTGACGACTGTCTGTTTGCCGAAACATTTGCTCAAGATACCGTTTACAATTTAGTCGGTCAGGAGCTGAAGATAAGACAGGTGTTCGGTGCCAACCTCGGCGTGGCTGCTCCAGTCTGGGAAGCTGTAGGAGCCGACTCGGTTTATGTTGACGTTATGAGTATGCCTGCGAAATCAGTGTAACCGTGTCTAACGATACGGGTGTGTTTCCACAGGCGTTACACCTGTGCTGTTACTTCGGGGAGCAGTCGGTGGAGCTGAGAGGAAAGCGCATCATAGAGCTGGGAGCAGGGACTGGTGTGGTCGGTATTCTGGCAGCACGCCTCGGTATGTTGTTTTCACCTTTAATATAGTCTGCACTGCGGAGGAGAACATCCACGTTAATGATTAGGAGTTGCAATACATGATCCTGAACCTTTCCTGGCTGATTTTATGCCCCTTCATTTGGTTCAGTCAGTTAACTCTCAAGTGTCTACCTCGGATATGTAACTCACAGTTTGTTCCACCAGAGGCGCTGCAAACCTGCTGTAGCTGCCACAACAACAGGCGTTGCTCCTACACTGTCAATGCTGAATATACCCCGAGCATTTTTACAAATGTATAAGATCTATATGCACCCATCTGTAAATAAGATATACTTGCAGTGTGTAACGTATCTTTGAGTTGAGTGTTTTGTCAACTGCACCCTGGAATTAAATTGTCTATCTTTTCAGGTGCAGTTGTGACCCTCACAGACCTTCCTTTGGTTCTCCCACAGCTTCAGGCCAACGTCTCCGCTAACATGCCACCCAGAGGTTGGCCTACCACCCTTCCCACCGTCCTCTCTCTGTCCTGGGGTGAGGACCACACGAGCTTCGCTTCTGACTGGGATCTGGTGCTCTGCGCAGATATCATTTACCTCCCAGAGACCTACCCACTGCTAGTGGAGACACTAGCTCATTTGTGCAGGAACGGAGCCCTGGTATATCTCTCGTCCAAAATGCGAAAAGAGCACAGGACTCCTGGTTTCTATGAGGAATGTCTGCCAAGTAGATTTAATGTGGAGCTTGTGCACCATGATGACAAACAAAACATCAATATATACAGGGCATCTCTGAGAATAGACCAGTGACAGCAGGAGCAGCCTGCTACAGGCACTGGGACTGGGATTAGTTACTGTACTGAGACTAGTTATTACTGGTTTCTTTGGTGCCTCTTGGAAAATTTAAAAAACAAATGCATTATGCAAAATGCTCAGTGTTCTTCGATAATGCAATGTTGATGTCAACCTTCAGATTTTTTATTTCATAATCAAGCTTCAATTTTGTGTTTTATAATGCAGCTACAACTTTTTACAATTATTTGGGTAAACACAAAAGATAGCTTGCTCTCAGGGGGCTTCCCTTGTATTGACAAATGTTTCAGGCAATCAGTATAAAGACGTTAAAAGTTGGTGCGAGGTTTAATGTCAGACGTCAGGTCAGAGTTCAGTTTGTGGTCTTTTGAGATGCACCAAAGAGTGAAACGTTGTTGAATAACTACTTCTTGTTTACTTAGCTGACCATTGGTTTGTTCAAACGAAGTGGTACTTTTATTTATATATTTAAATTGATAAAATATTGACCATTTTCAGTAACTTGAGAAATCTGTGATATGCTAATATTTCCTGATTACAACTGAGATTTTACAATACATATTTAGATTTTATAAGTGAGAAATGTATCCACCCAAATCATTTTGTCTTTTGTTGCACATCATATGTGGTGGCCTACTAATTATGTTATCAGTTCCATTAATATTAGACTTTTGATAACTCTGATTCGATATTGTACATTTTTCACTGGCACTAAAGCACTTGTTGTGAGCACAGTTTACAAACAGACCAGTCACCATGGGAAATCAAATGCAAGTTACAATAAAACAGCTTTTTCTTAACTTTTGTTAATGATATCTGAATAACGTCCAAAGTGAATTGTTCTCAGCCTCTTGTGTCTCGACTTGTTTCCACTGAGACAGGGACCAGCTCTGCCGTGCAAGTCTGATTATAATCACCTGACTGGACATTTCAGGTTCTTCACTTTGTCACGTGTCTATTTCCTCTCTTTGTCTCCATGTTGTCATTGCCATGCACAACGTAGCTTCAGAGAAGAGCTAGACAATGTTTCTTGAAAAATGGTCAATCGCTCTCTAAAGTCTAAATACATTTTTCCCCCACAGTTCTGATTTTCCTCTTGGCCAAAACACTCAGGGTCATTTTATCAATACAGACACAGCAGCCTGTTTGTACATGCTTGAACATACCCGCTGGGTTTCTGCAAGGGTGTTGAGCACGTTACAAAAAGTCACATGATCACAGCTTTAAAAGGCACTGAAATTAAAGTTAATTAAATGTTTTCAATAAGCTTACTGATGTGATTGAGTCCGACCTAATTTCTGCCAAGTTTATAGCAGTTATGTCTGTATTTGTGTTTTTGTCTGTGGTCTTCTAACTGGTTTGAAGTGGGCGGGGCTCAGATGAAACAAGGTGATGTCATGCAGTCAGGTCCATAAGTATTGGGACATCGACACAAGTCTCATCTTTTTGGCTCTATACACCACCACAATGGATTTGAAATTAAAGGAATAAGATGTGCTTAGACCGCAGACTGTCAGCTTTAATTTGAGGGTATTTACATCCAAATCAGATGAACGGTGTAGGAATTACAACTGTTTCTATATGTGCCTCCCACTTTTTAAGGGGTGATGAAGTCCTTCCAGCGTCTTTAATATTATCATCATCTCTGGGCTGAAACTTGAATTTACAAGCAGCCATGTCAGAAAGATGCAAAGACAGATACTTTACTTAAGTTGGTATCATACAGGCATTGTGATTACTATCCACAATTCTTCTGTTGTCTTTTGTGCAGTTTTACATCATTTTACATTTATGTTAAAACTCAGTCCGAAACATTTAACATATATTCAAGAAGCGAAATACACTTTTAAGCACTTATTGTACTTTACCATGTACCATGAACAAAATAATCTTGAGGTTTTAGTATATATATATATATTTTTTGTTGTTTTCCCAATTTGTTTTTGTTGCACTGCATTTTCTAACATGAATCCTGCTCCCAACTTTAAGTTGAAGCAGGACTAAACTGGATATGGAAACATCCACCTTTGAGTGTATGGACTGTTACCCAATACAATATTATTCATCCCATTCCCAACTATTCTGTCAACATCAACAGATTGCCCTTCCTGCAGCCTGCTGTCTGTACGTACTTCATCCCCTCTCTCCTGCTCTCTGCTGATGTACAGACTTTCTGTTCAGAGAAGGAAAGCCTGTTTGTTACGCTGGAGAGTTTCAAAGAAAGGGAGACAACCCGTCCGCTGCCCATCTCTCCCTCTGCTACAATTCAGCCGACAAAACAACAGATCCCTATCTCCATGCAGTCTGCTCTCCATCACGCCGAACACCTCCCACACGAGTGTCATGCAAAGTGCAGATCATTGGTTTTGTTGTTATTCATGATTATTTGGGCAATGTTATATAGGAAGTGGTGATGTTGACCAGAGGGCCATTTGGGCTGATAGGAAAACATCCAATTATTGAAATATACATTTTCTACAGTGCCTTACTTGTAATTTAGGTGTGAAATATTATATAAATATACCCAAATAATCAGCCTGATTACAAAATTACCATTAACCCCAATACAATGATCTCAAAAAGCCTTTTCACCTGAAGTTGTTGCTGTATGTATAAAACTAGTGGCAACCACATAAGGTGTTTTTGTCTGCATTTTATATACGAGTCTTTCTGAACTAATTCCATGTTAGTTACAAAGAAGATACAAAGAACGTTCATGTTGTGAACATTTCTGACTCTCGTTTTGCCGTCACATTAGTTGTGTATGATTTCAAAGAATGAAACAGCTAAAGATAGTATTTCTAAAAACATGATAAAAAAATTCCTCAGTGGTATTTGAACTGGGCATGTTGGCTGGATGAGAGGAGGATGGGCTTAGAGCGATGGGGGGTGTGTGTGTGTGTGTGTGTGTGTGTGTGTGTGTGTGTAGAGTGGGAGGGGGGCTGAAAACCACCATCCTTTTAAATCAAGTTTTCCTGTTTGGACTTCATTAGACCTTATATCACCTCATGAGCAGCAAGGACAATAATCTGGAAACAGCTATTAAAGGTACGTGTGGTATGTGTGTACCTATCTCTCCATTTATATAACTATATCAGATGCGATTTTAAGCAGTTTATTTATCAATCATATGTCATATTTAGTGTTAGAATAGTCATACTTTTTGAGTCTGTTTTAAAATATTTAAAATGTATACATTACAAACTGAAACAATTAAATATATTATCCTTTTACCCCATGTTTCAGATCTGTGTATCAGACCAAGATGGAATTCTGGCCCGAGAATCAGGGGCAATCACCTCTATACTGCAAATTCGGTACTGTTCCTGGGAGAAACTGTACACATAAGTGAGTTTGGTGCTATGATTACTTTTTCAATCAGTATAATCTTTGAATGAAAGAGTTTGTTGCCATGTTTCTATGCTTGTTTGACAGACTTAAAATTACAATTATTTGCTGCATTTCAGCAGACTGTAAACCGTGACTAACTTCAACACTGAATAGTTACTGCTTAGTAGCCTTGATATCTCTTGATTTCCACTTCAACGTTGCTGTTAGAATCGTGATAAACTGTATTGATTTAGCAACACATTAGACCTTATTGATACAGAAAAGTGATAGCAAAGTCAAAATCTGTCTTCTCACAAAATAAGCCACTCTCTAAAACACAGAATAGCAAGTTATTAAATGTGATGTTTGATTATTTGAATTTACCCCGTTTTCAACCATTTTACCCACAGCTACCATGACAGACATCAGGCAACCCATTATCCATTGTACTATGGTGAGCAGCAGGATCAAGGCAGGGAGTCCAGTTACTGGACTTTACCAGGATCAAGAACAGGAGGGGCTCCACAGGAGTACACTAACTGGATGGACCAAGAGCTGACCGCCCCTACTTCTTCTCACTTCCCTTTTATTATAGACCGTCACACTCAGCAGCACCAGGACCTTGGAGAATATCAACCGTATGAAGCCAGAGACAGAGAGTGGACAGCAAGTCAACGAGCAGCGAGGGAATATGAGAGGGGATTTCTGAGGGAGGCATGGCAAAGGAGATGGGAGCCCTGTAGTCCTGTCCGCTATAGCAGGGACGTTTCTACTAAGAGGAGCGACAGCAGCTATCGAGAGCTGGAGGCTTGGGCAACTCGATATAGCCATTCACTTCCAAGGAGAAGACGTATAGAGGCAGAGCTGAGGGGCGCCTCTCAGGGGTTGTTGGAGAGCAGCAGGGCTCCAGAGAGGGACAGCAGAAGTGGGACAGATACTCGAGTGGCAGCGCTGCAACAAGTCTTACAATCTGCAAACATCCGAGAATCAGGACTGTGGGATAGAGGGGGCAGACAGCAAGCTCCGACCTATTATCCATCACAAAATCCTGCCACTGACACAAGCCACATGTTGGACATGAAAGAAAAGACCGGCTACCAAAGGAGGATGTTCAGCCAACCTCCTGGCTATATTGCTCCTCCTCCCTATAATAGCCCACATAAAAGTTCACCTATGTTGCACCACTGTGACACCAGTTGGGAGCAGAAAGGTAAGGGACAAACCTACTGGTCACAGCCCATATTCAGAAAGCAGGATGTCTCTGTAGACCTGCAGGATCACAGAAGAGGAGAGAAAGAGGACCTTACAAAAGCAGAAGGGAATCAAAAAACCTTCCCAGAGCTTGAAGGACTAAAGCACCGAAGACAGGAAACAGATGCTGTAGAGACCAGCTGTCCTACTAGTATACATATACAGCGTAAGGGTATGTTGTCTCTGCAACAGCCACAAGTGTTACAAGCAATTCACAATAAAAAGAAATATGAGGAACCATCCTCAAAAGTCATTGAAGGAAGGAAGTTCAGATTAAACAAAAAGACAGGTGGGATGACCATATTCTGCTTGGTGTCTCGAATAGCAAACACCACAGAAACCCCATCTTTGCCACTTCATACCTCGCAAACAAACATGCAAAACAAACAATTAGGAGGAGCTTCTACAAGTCTAAAAGATAATACTGACATTAATCAAACACACAAACTTGCAGATGAGGTAGACTTCAGAGCACCAACACTCACAGAGCAGTCAAATACTTCTGATGTGAAAAATCTCAAAGCCAAACAGAAGGAAACACCAACCTGCATAGAAAGTGAGGTGCATGAGGGTAATCTGTCAGACAAAGTAGAGACAGATGCTGTTTCCCCAGAAAAGGCAAATACAAATGATACAGATTATACAATTGGGAGACAAGTTGCTCAGTCAGTGCAGCCTGTGTCAGTCAAATATCCTTTGTGGAGGGAGCCTAGTTTCACAAGCAGAGCTGAAACTGAGAGTCCATCCACATGTTTGAAAGCAAACAGTGAGGAAGATGTTCTGCTCAACCAAGAGGCCAAAGTTCATCAAATTGATGTTGAAGTAAGGAGACTGGACATTAAGAAAGATACTGAATCCGAGGATAGCAAGGGTCTACTGGTTATTGACACAACCTGTGTTGTTGTTAAAATGGAGTTGATTCAATCACCCAAGAAAGAGCATGTACACTATTTTGGCTCCACACCACACACCGAACGCAGTCCACTTGATGTTCAATCAACCGTCTCTCCTCAATGTATCAAATCAAACAGTCAGTTGAATCAGGATGTGACAACTGACAAAAACGCAGAAACAAACCCCATGGAAATTGGTCTTACGGAGAAAAAGGCACCTGAGGAAGAAGGTGAAATCTCTTTCCCCTGCAAGTTATCATCTTCTGTTTCTGAAAGGGAAACCATGGAGGAGCGTGCTGAAAGAATCCTAGGAATCCCTATACAAGACTGCATCGCTGAGCAGCAACCTGAAGATGATGCAAGGTCACTTCTTGACTTGTGTGTGGAGGACCAGGAAGTTGAACCTTCTCCAATTAAAGATAACAACATTAATGATGCAGTTGAACAATTCCCAGAGGACACAACAGAGGAAGAGCAGTCAGAGAATCAGTTAGAGGTTGGCCAAACTGAGGATGCCGTGTGTTTGCAAATGAAAAATGCCAAAGATCAGGTGATGAATGAAGGTGGGGAGGATGAGGATGTTGCAGGACATCAGGAGAAGGTGTCTAATATGTCTGAAGAGAATTGCATGGACTCCCAGCTTGAAACAAAAATCAAAGCCTCACCTGAAATTGAAATGAATGAGGATCCTCTGCTTCAATCGACCAGTGAGCAGAGTCAGGAAGAAAGTCAGCTTGTTGAAAATTATACCTTTTCTCAACATTCCTCTCAGTGTCTCAGTCCATCCACCAACCTTTCTAATTCTTCTTCGCTTTCTCCTTCCTCAGACTGTGAAGCACCCAACCCTGTTCTTTCTCATATGTCCTCATCCTCTGATATTAAATCTCTCTTGTATATCTCAGAAGCAAACATAGAGGAAGGTCCTGATTATGAGTTAATTGCCCTCAATTCTGCTGAAAACCTAGCTCCTTATCCTGAAACCTTATCTCTTCCTCACGCCCTATCACAACAACTGCCATCTCCTCTTCCCCCTGGATCTAATGACTTTTCCCCAAGTTCCAATCCACATACAAACTCCCTAAGCCCTTCTCCTCTTGATTTAATAGATCAAACTGCAGAAGCAGTGTCTGGCACTGAGGACCAGGATGAAAAGGGTGAAACATCACAGTTAATATACAATGAGATTAGTGAAGCCCTTGAGGACCTTGCAAAAGATATGACAGAGGAGCTGCTGTCACAGCAACAATTTGAAAGTACCCAACCAGATGATACTGCTTGTGCGAAAGAGAGCAATGTCACTGATGAGCAACAATCAAAAAAGGGAGATAAGGATCATACAGACCATTCCCTGGAACAGACACTTCAAATATCCCAAGAAAATGCTGTAGAGGCCAACATCTTCCAGGCAGAGGATTCTGCTTGCCTAAAAGAAAGTTATACAACTAAAATATCCCAAGAAAACTTGACTGACAGTCAAACTCAAACAGAGGTCAGTATTTTACAGCAGGAATTTGATAATGGCCCAGAAGATGTTGCCTTTCTAAAAGAGGGTTATATGACTGAAGAGCAATCACAAAAAGAAGCCGATGAGGATCCTACAGACAATATTATGGAACAGACTCTTAAAATATTCAAAGAAAATGCCATAGAGGTCAACATTTTGCAACAACTTGAGAGTTATATGACTGAAGAACAACAACCAAAAGAGGTCAGTGAGGATCCTACAGGTCTTTTGGGACAGACAATATCCAAAGAAAATGCTACAGACTCGCAAAACAAAATTTTGCAAGACAATCAGCCACATACTAAAACTTCTAACTCTTCTTCTCCCACACCTTCAGACACAGAGTGTAAGGCGTCTCAATCGCCTTTGAATGTGCTCTCACCCTCTGAGCTTCGTTCTCCACCAGAGTCAGACACAAAGTATGTTTCTCCTATGGAAATGGAATCAGATTATCCCTCAGCACCAAATCCTGATTCTGCTCCTGCTGCTGGCATTCCAGAAACTGCCGTTCCTCCTCTTCATCTGGACTCTTGTGACAAATCTGAATCGTCCCCAGTCCTGCAACAGGGAAGTGGAAGTGTTTCCGCTGACTTACCCCTCAAAGAAGAGCCCCAGTATCCTAAGTCCCTTTGGGATGCAGTAAATCGCATTAGAAAACATACAGCGCCTGACTCTGAGAATGAGGAGGAGGAAGTGAGTGAGGTGTGGGATCCAGAGAGTGTAGGAGAGGACTTGGGTTTCCCAGATCTGGTAGTGGACATTAATTCTGAGAAGATAGTCTTTGATGAAGCAGAGCAACAGGAGGTTTCAGCAAAAGGAAGTGTTAAGGATGTAGAGGTAGGACAAATCCAGCAGTGTTCTTGTCTTGAAGAGCTAAGAGGAAATCCTGAAGAAGACACACTGTCCTGCAGCAGCGCCAGCAGCCACGGCTCTGGGGACACTGTTATTGTAGCAGATGAGGACGAAGTTGAGGAAACGCCACCTGAGGCCGGCACAGAAATCAAGACAGAGAATGACGAGGAGTTTCAGACGGCTGAGGGAGAGCTATGCTGCTCTGAAGAAGTAAAAAACGAGACTCCAGATAAAGAAGCGGAAGATGATAGAAATGAGAGCGTCACAAATGAGTCTAGTCAGACTGAGGAGTGCCTGGTTGAGGTGGTGAATACAATAATTAAGGCAGTGGAAACGACGGAAACGGAGCAAAAAGAAGAGGAGGTTTTTGCGCCCTCAGAGGTCCCAGATGAAGGAATGACGGAAAGTGAGTCTGTAAAATAACTGGATTTATGCTGGTCCAACATGTTAATCATCTAACAACAATGTACTATACAAATTTGTATTGTGCCTGATGTGACTGGAAATTGTTTTCTCAATAACATTTTGTAGTAGATATTTTCTCAAAGGCTATTTTTTTGTTTCAGTGTAAATTTGGAATATAAATTTTTGATGGATAAATCCTGATGCATTTACTGTTATAGAAATGTAGGAATATATTAGGGGAATAGAAAATATCAAAATCAACTCAGTTTATTTGACAAATCTATTCCTATAAAACATCTATTGTCATAGTTTTTCCTTCAGTTTATATTTAGCTGGTGTAGAGTGTTTAAGGTAATATGTGGCTGTGAAATTATGAAAGTGGATGTAATAAAATATTTGATTTGGAGTGATTTCATGGTGGGTGTGGTAATATTTCTGGTAAAAATCAAGCAATTGACCTGGATTGTTAGTAAATAAAATAATGGAGTGCACTAACAAAATGCTGTGAAAAGTTAAGAACATCTCAACTGCCATGATAGGGTTTGTTTGCTGCTGTTCCCAAGGTCAAGAATGAACTTTTATGCCAACGTGGATAAAAATTCATTTAAATGCTCAAAACTTTTTAATCTAAAAATGTAAAGTCTCATGACAACTGGACAAACTCCATGTGCTGAGGAAGCTCAGGAACAGTTACTTAATTTACCTTGCCAACCAAAGAGGAAAATTGTGTAATTGATTGATCTTAAATGATTATTGTCAGACTGTTACGGTTGAGCTCATTGCCGGTTATGAGCTTGGTATCGGACTTGCATGCAAACATCAGTGTGATATAAACATAACTGTGTATATCAGTTAAATCATGAGATATGTCATGATTTAACTGATTTATGACTTGTAGTTTAGAAATTAGAAGGTAAACTTGTGTTGATGTTGTATAAATATATTTCTATTGAAAAACAGATGCAGAAGACAAACTTTATATATAAAAAAAGGAAATGTCAGGAGAATGTTTACGAGCCAGCAAGGTGGTTTTTTTCACACTTAATAAATGATACTAAAAATGCTTCCTAATCTTTCTACATGACAGTACAGCATGAGGACTTTCCAATTGAGTATCAGACTGTGGACTATAGCACCCTCTACTGAGGTTTTACAAGACTGAAGAAAACGGATGCTCAAAAGAAAAAACTAAAGCATTTAAATATCACAATTCAAGGGGATTGCAGTTGGTTTTTGTAGTGTTTGAAAAAAAGAAGACATGTTATTTGCCTGCCTGTGAAATGCCACCTGAACAAAATATTTTACAAACTATATAAACTAAATTATGTATAATTAATACTTATTTTCTGTTTTGTATAAATATATATTTCTGCTCTGGATCAGAAGGTCAGCATGGAGGGAAAGTAGATATTTTTCAGACATAATAACTATTAACATTAACCCATACATTTTAGATGTTTTACAGGTCAGTTTAATATAAATTAAATTGTTGTAGAATTTAATTTACTTTGGAATCCAAGCAGATTCTAACAGTATATGTATCACTGTCCCGTTGTTTGTGAATTAACAGGCAAAGATTAAAGTAATTGGAGTGTTTTAAAGGGTACAGGATCAGCTACGAAGTTAAGTTTGAATTCACAATGTCAGAACTGACTTTGCTGCAGTTTTCAATAAATCTTCATTTGCCAATTTCTCCAGTGGAAAATGTGTGATCAGTTCACAAATTCCAGCATCAACCGGCCCACCTACGGAGAAACATTTTATCTGTTGGACCAGTTTTCCTAACTATAATACATTTCACATCAACAGTAACAATACCACGGCTGGTTGTGAAAGGGGGTCAATCTTTGAATTGACATGGGAAACATTTTCAAGCATGTTTCATCATTTGGGCAATTTGGGCAAGTGAAACTAATTCCACTTCAATTTAAAATCATAATGTACCTTTGAATTGTGGCCTTTAACTTTACTTAGTTTTACCTAAAAGCCATATTTAACAAAAAAAAGAAGAACAGAATTGACATCAGTTATTCCTGTGATCTTGGACAGTTCAATAAATATTGATGAACATTAAAAACGCTAAACTAAAGCTAGATCTTACATAGATTTTGTGGAGATTTTTCCAATGTGCATGAATAAGGACTTATGGACCACTTGACCAAATGTCAACCTAATCTCCTTGTACTCTCTTTGTCTTAAATTAACATGTTGCTATATATACACAAGAAATGCTGTATGTACTGGGAGGTATAACTTCATTTTTACAGGTTCACAGTTTGTTTAATCTGTTAAAGAGCAGCCTTCATATGAAACAATGGAAACTGAGAAGTACAACAACTTACAGTTTTTTAAACAAGTGACAGGATAGTCCAAAGAGATATGGCTAAAGAAGATGGCAAATGGCTCCTTGAATGCTCACAGATCACAGGAATAACATGTTTTCTGGTGGATTTCTTATTATTTTACATCATAATTTGTATATATCTTTCACCGCTGTCATGGCGTGAACTGGTGATAAGTGACAACTGAAAATATTACAGCACCCAAAGTCTCCATTTCAGATGAGGAGAGATGGCAGCGATGGCGAGATGAATATCAAAGTTCGTCATGGGGCATTTTCAGAGCATGGTCACAGAGGTCTGCAGAGCACACAGGACAGGAAAACAATGCATTAGAAACAGAGTTGCTGCAGTGAAACAACATAACAGAAAGTAACAAAGTATAAAACTCTACAATTAAAACCAAAAACGTCATGCTTGCTGTCATACCTGTCCTTTTGCTGCAGAGTTTGTCTTTAACATTATCCGTCTCATGAGCAAAGAATTCAATGACTTCATCCTCATGTTGCTCAACAATTGTTTCACACTGGAGAAATAAAGTTAAAAAAACTGGTAAAAGCTGCACAAATCACAAGTATAAATCACAAGACTGGGGGGTGTGGGTTGCAAAAGAAATACTCTTGTCGAACACTTTGTTTATCCGTCTTATCATTAACAACAATTTAAATTTCATTTCTTGGAGTGCACAGAAAGTCCTACTCACTGCAAATTTTAAACTGGCTGAAACTCTCGAATCCAGCGTGGCCTCGGAGAGGTCCATGGCCTCACCGCTCCGAGATTTTATCCTAACGTAGGACTTCCTGTTTGTGGTGGATTCTGTGTGCTCACCGTAGTCCTCCATCCTGTCACACACACTCTCCATCAGCTCGAGGAGGTTTCCCTCTGAGCGAGCCAGAGGAACCTGGTGGCATCAAAGGTCAAGAAAACTGTCTATTAAAGACGATGTGAGGTTTCTCTTCATAAATCAATACCTGATCAATGAATAATAATTTTGATACACACACAATTCAGTTAGCACTCAAAAAGTATTGAGGTTTCATACCCGGCGCAAATCATGGTCACCTCACTATAAATTATTAGCAAAAGGTCTGCTACTGAAGATTGTTTCCATTATTAATTAATCTGCTGATTATTTTGTTTGATTTATTATATTATTATTATTATATTATTTATTTATGTCATGTTATTATTCAGTTTACTATCTTATAAAACAAAGAAAACAGCAAATCCTCACATTTGACAAGCAGCAACCAGAGAATGTTTGACAAGAGCTCTTTGAAACCAAAATACGCACCAAAATAGTTGACCAATTGTTTCAGATCTTATTAGTTAGTAGTAGTTAGGTTAGTAGTAGCATCTTATCCCAGTGAGAAGCCCAATAGCCAAACTCTGCTTTTAAGAATAGCTACTACTTCACTGTTTGATCAGCAGTAAAGTGGGTTGGACACAGGTTACTACGTGGCTGTATGCTCACCTCTCTGATGGACTGGCTGCCGTCCGGGTTGATCCTGAAGGATCCTGTCTGGATCATTTTCTTTGGATCTACTTGAGAGATGGCCCACTCCATCTCATCTACCAGAGCCCTGCAGGCTGCGGGGAGCAGGAGAGGACGCACGCATTAAGACTTTTCACAGTGTGTGTGTGTGCTGAGCAGAGATGCGGACACATACCTCCACATCTCATGTCCTGTCCTTGTCTGGCGGCCTGGCTGAAGCTCAGGAGGAGACACAGAAACACACACGGCGTGAGCAGGAGAGCCGCTTCCCTCATCTTGCATCTAAAACACAGATTTGGCCACAACACAGGCTTGACACATCCACCGGCAAAAGAAACACACAAGTCGACTCGGTCGGAAGACCTCTCAGCCACCGCTAGTTACACGGTCCGACCACCACGAACCAGATTCAGACACGTCAACACACATTTTGTTAACTTTTCATTCAACTTACAAGTTTGTGGCAGTGTTTTTTGGAGACCACCTCTGCGCTTTTCCACGCTGTTACATCGCATTCGGTGAAATGTGGTGACGTAGGCAGCGGAGCCGCTGGACAGGATGGAGTGGCGCTCGAGACAGCGCCCTCGCGTGGCCAGGAAGATTCTAACGGCTCCGTTACAGCTCGGCCGTTACCGTGGCAACCTCTCTACCCAGCAGAGAGCAGGATACTTTAGGATAATAGGTACAGTATAAACTCTTCAGCTCACATAAAATGTAATTGGTTTAAAACAACTACCATGACCATGACTACATTATTTTAAGCTGCCACATGAGCTGGTTTCTTTCCACATCTGCATAGCAGCACAAATAAGTCACAGTATTCTTTTCTGATTTGACGAACCATATATTTTGTAATCATTACATTACATTT
>JAVQJD010032552.1:0-11063 GCA_036023655.1 Nannoperca australis | reverse complement strand
ACATGACAGTGAGTTCACTGAACTCAAATGGCCTCCACAGTCACCAGATCTCAATCCAGTAGAGCTCCTTGTGCAGCCGACAAATCTGCAGCAGCTGTGTGATGCTATCATGTCAAAATTGACCATAATTAAGGCAGTTTGAAAGACAAAAGGGGGTCCAACCCGGTACAAGCAAGATGTACCCAATAAAGTGTCCGGTGTATAGACCTCACTCTACCCTCTCTTTCTTTCTCTCTCATGCTCTCAAAACAACTCTCCAATTAGTCTGATGCCTCCTGAACTGCCAGCTCTTTGAAGTCATTTCACATGGCTGCCTCCTACACTTCTTTAGTTGTGTTGTCGGCAGTAAGTGAAATGTGTGTGTAAGTTTGTGGGTGTAAACCCTCATGAAGGCTGCTGGAACCTATAGTATACTAAGTGTAAGGAGTATACACATTATGGCAACGTTATGAGGAACAAGTCCAATAGAGCTGGTAAACAAGAGTGTAGTTTAGGATTTGTAATATTTACCGTTTACATGTATAATCACGATCAGGATGCAAAAGTGGTCAGCTGTTTATCAAAAAAGATGACAACAAATATCATTGTCAATTTGTAATAATATGTTTATTATTGTAAAATGTTAATTGTGCACATGCTATCTTTTCTTGAAATATATACATTTTTTTCTGTTAAAATAATAAAAGATGACTAGTCTATCTGTATCTACGCCTGCGTTGTTGTTCTCTCACTATCTCTCTGTTTCTCTCCAAAGTGTGCGTCTCCGTGTAGGCCCATTTATTAGAAAGAGCCGAACAAACAAGGATGGGAGGGGAAGAGCCAGGGGAGATTATGTGAAGTTGGTGGTTTTCTCAGATAGATAAAGAATTGACATTTGCCAGTTTTCAAACATACCTGGATGGCTGTTTATATATCCAAGAGGCTCACCAGAGTAAAGTGCTGTCCACAAGAAATGGTCTCTGCAACACCATTGGGATTCTTCTATTTACAAAAATATTATGCCACAGAGATGAAACTTGAACTAAGAAGCAGGCAAAAAAAGTCTACTATTTGTTTTTGTTTGTAATCACTAATTTGTATGCATAACAATTTTGATTTCAAGTGTTCATCAACACTCATCATTGGCATCTTCTCCCACCAGTAAGAGAAAGGATATTTGGAATGCTTCTCATAAATTATAATTTTTCTGCATCCCTCACTTCCCCTGTTCTATATTGCAAGAGACAAAAGAGGGGTTTGCATCAGAACGGTCGTGCTGTCTCATTTAAAAGACCATCTATACACGGTTTCCACAACCTGCTGCAGTAAAGGGGTATAGGAAGGGGGATGATGTAAGAACAGATGATTTCTGTGTGTCAGTTACTCAGCTGTTCTCTGGGAACTGGCTACATCCACTAAGTGAATATTAATGAACTGTGTTGAACCTGTGAGCTTTACTTATGAATTCACAAACACTAAAAGGTCAGCTCTTTCTATTTGTATCAGAGTTACAATGAATCCCTAAGTAATGAATACTGCCTCGTCGGGAATGTGTCCCTGTAATGATTAAGTGCTTCTTCTGTGAATTCATTTACCTGATTTATTTTGAAATATTAGAAGAATAGAAGCAGCATCTTCTTTTTAAACAGCACTATAGTAGCAAATTTAAACTCTTTGCATCCCTATGAAATATGACATGTTTAAATATTCCTATTATATGTGCTATTACCATTAATATTCAATTACGGGGAAAGTCAATACTGTATTTTTTTGGGAGACAGTGTGTGTCACAAGCAGCCCTGAATTTTGCCTTTAATAAACCACTAGATCAGGCACACAATCATCCTCTTGAGTCAAATAAGTGGCAACAGATAAGTTAGCAATTATCCTCTTTGGGACAGCGTTCATAGAAAGTCAAATATTTGAATCAGCTGTACAGCATACTAGTGTCATCAGATAGGGACTGTGCCATCATTTATTAAGCCAAAGTATTGCAGTTCAGTTAATAATGATAATACGGATGCAACAAAAATGTTCAGTGTAGCACTTTTTTTTTTTCATTTTCACATCACTGTTCTTTACAACTGGAGTTGCATAAGAAAGAGGGATCTATAATGTGACCCAATCAGTCACTTTATTGGTTAACCACACCCTCACTTAATGTTTACAGGTCCACACCTCTTGGCAGCAGGTCCACCTCCTGCTTCCTGCTCTCAAGTGTAATGAAGTGGCCTACCAGCTGAACCCAGTTTCAGCACTGCAGCATGAAAGTGTTCCCCTGGTCTGTTCAGAACTCCTCATTACTGCACTATAGTTTTGTTTACGAGCTAAGCTGCTCACCGCAGAGTGTCAAACCTCAGCCAAAAGGCCATGTTTCACATTCCAGCCCATTATGCTGCAGCTGCACTGCGTCACCTAGAAATGCCCTGAACTAATTACACATGCTTTCTGCTGAATGTGTTTGTTTCTGATATGTGTGTGCGTATCTGTGCATCTGCGTCCAAGACATAAATATGTACTTTATTTGTAGGTGATATTTCTCTCGTGTTTCTATCCTTATCGGCCCAATTGCGATACCAACCCAGCTCTAAAGTGAGACTATCACCCACAATACAGTTAACACTGAATGACCTCCTCTGCTTTTGTATTCATGAGATCGTCCTCTGTTTATTTGTCCATGGATTGATATGGTTTTTTAAATAGAGCCACTGCCTAGAATTTTGAAGAATATTTTTCTATCTGAGAACGGAGATTAATAATAACGGTCCTCCATTTCGACTGTGGTGATAAATATTGCTGCAATGTAATATCCCTCTACCTGTTTGATTTCTTCATGGAGTGAGATTGTAATAGCCTGCTCTCTTTCTTGTCATCCTGCTCTCTTTCTCTTCTTTTGTCATTCCATCTTTATCTATCAGAGAGCCAGCTGCTCCCAGGGAATAACTTCACCACAGAGTGCAACATTCCTGGAAACTTCATGTGTGGAGATGGGAAGTGTGTCCCAGGCGGGTGGCAGTGTGATGGATTGCCCGACTGCTTTGACAAGAGCGACGAGAAAGGCTGTCGTAAGTCCAGTTTAGACTCTATTATCAAACCCCTTTTTTGGGGGTGTTAGCTGTGTCTTAAAACAATAAAGCCAGATAGCCTATTTAGAGTCACCTCATGTCTTCTCAACTCCTGATCTCCTCTCACTATCCAACATTGCAGTTGTGCCTCTTCTCCTGAGCCACAAGGGCCATTTAAACCTAATTCTCTGCCAACTTAAATGAACTTCCCTACTCAATCCTTGGTTTCCTCTCCCCCACAGCGTGCAGCCCTCCTCCTCCCTGCCAGACCCTCGGCCCCAGTTTAGCAGGGCAAAACTTAATACCATCAAAGCAAAGGCCGATTACTTCTGTGTGCAGGAATAGTAGCGCATGCATAATTCTACTGTAAGGCTACAGTAATAGTTTAGTTTTGATCCTCACTTTTAGTTGGCTTTGATCTTTCTAGTCTGCTGCTCCTCCTCTTCCCCCTCCCGTCTCAGCCAGAGCTCTACACAAAGATGGGATTGCTGATGAAGATTGACTCTGAGGCCTTGCCACACCGAATGGAAACCCCCATCTCCCGATATATTCATCTCTCTTAACTGTCTCACACACCCGTTTTTACTCCTCTCTCTGCCTTCCCCCCTTATCTCATCTTATGATGTTTGGCTTTTGGCTTGTAATTTGCTTCACAAAAGGCTTGTCTTCAATAAAAAAAACAGAAACCTTCTTTTTACTCAGCTAATTCCCTGCCAAAAAAAAATCACATATGGTTTGTACTCTATTCTGTCACTTTTCTCTTCTTCTTCTTCTTTCCCCCTCCTCTGCTCCTCCAGCCGTCACTTCTGTCACTGTTCTCTCTCGCTGGCAGCTAAGAGAACAGGCAGACTGCTCTTGACAAAGTTATGTCCCATAGCATGCCAGCAGACACACACAGCCCACAAACTTTGCAGTCATCAACCTTCTTAGTTTGCAATGGTCCTTTTAATGTATACATAGTAAAGAAGTTGTGTCCTAGACTATATTTTTTAGTATACTTTTACAACTGACATACGTCTAACTTAAAGAAAGTATGTTGCATATAATGGATATGGTTATATGGATGGGCTCTGTGTCCCAGATTCTCATCACTGACTGTAATGGCCTTAAACTGTCAACAGCTGTCAGACCTGTACAAATAATATTCTGATGCATTTGGACAAATTACATCACAATTAGATAAACGTGTTTCTGTTTTATCTAATCATGTAATTCATGTGTCAGTTTGTTACATTCTCAGTCAAATTCGCCTCAAGTACAACAGACAAGCAATATTTTATTTTGTCTGTTGCTGACACTACATGCTATACTGCTAACGATAAAAGCAAGTTATCATAATGCATCACACTCGGCCTTCTCTGGTTGTCAGAAGGCTATTTGTGTTTGTTGTCCATGTCTACATTATCTGCTCTGGCATAAGTGGGGCTTATTATCCTCAAATAGATGGCTAGTTGTCAGTTGATATCTACGGCAACCGCCTCACAAAAGTCCCCACACAAACTCCTGGCTCCATTAGGGGCTCTGCGGGGACAGACAGACAGGCGGACAGACGGACGGGCGGACAGATGGAGGGAGGGACTGAAAATAAGGTAGTCAGAGAAGGAGAGGAGGCGGAGAGGATGACTCATTATGATGGCTACAGCAGGCATTCTGTCTGGATGTCTCTTATCTGAGGAGATCACAATTCCTGGAAACCTTGAGACTCCAGCACTGTATTCTCTGCAAGTAGAATCATAATCAAATAAAAAGACACCCCCCTCTAAGAAAACACACAATCAAAATCACAGTAATATATTTATATTATTCTCTTTCTCTTATTGAGATAGATTTATAGTACGTTTTAATTCACTGTAGTATAGTAAAGAAATAGGAAAGAAATAACTTGTATTTAGTGAAATATTGCTATCAGACTGATCTTTATATAACTAGGTAGGAAAACACAGTGTATTTGATTATGTCTGGACACTGTCCTTTGCAATCACTGTCATTACTGTGGAGGCAGAGCAGTGTTGACCACCACAGATGTTTCAATTTCCTTTCATCTTCCATCAATATGAGCGGATGGCTTTTGTTGGGAGGTTTCCAAGAACATGTGTTTTAATTGTCTATCAGTGTGGAAGCTTTTCTTTAAAAAAAAAAAAAAAAAACTATTTGAACTATTTTACCACATACCTTTGAGCCAGAGGTTCTGTAGTTAGAGAGTAGATCCCATGCTGTTTAGCCAACAGATGCTGGTGTTGTAGGTGTCCATGATCCAAGAATTAGTTGTGCAGAGGCTGAGGTAAAGGTCATATGAATGTGGTGACATCTCCCTTGTGTCTCATTAATAAGAATATTGTTTTGAAAAACCAAGTAGCTAACAGGGAAATACAAAGAAAACAAATCAATTTGAATCTTTTGTACGAAATTTGTAAAACATAGATTTGCAAAAACACCAACAAGCACACTCACTTGCATACGCTGTACTGGGATGCATCAGTACAAAAGTGTTTTGCAAGACAGAACCACCCACACGTGAACTTAAAGTGACAGTTTCTGGCAGATTTTCTTCTTTGCAAAGTTGCTTTGCCTCTTGAAGAAACTTCTTTCTACCTTTTTTTGTTGACCTGACTGTATTTTATTGCAGTGTTGTTTTGTAGATGTATACCCATATGCTATGGCTCATAGGTCAGGAATTGTCTCTCGAATGGTCAGCGAATGTTTATTTACCAAGAAAAGACAGCCTTCTCCCTTCCTCTCAAGCCCCGCTGCTCCTCTCTTGTTTGTTTGTTCTTCCAGTCCCCTCTAGCACAAGGGTCAACTTGAGTCATGTAAATACTTTTTGCTGGCTTTTAAATAACAGTATGGGCTGAGAGAAGAGAGGTAATATCTGCAGCCTGAGTCTTATTGCATTAAATATGCAGCTTATTGCATTACTGTCCTGCTGCGTGAGGCCAGGGCCCCCCCACAAATCGTTTTTATCAAGTCCAATTTCTTATGGAGTGTAACCTCTGCTTTGCTCCACATAAATTTAACTGAATTTCAGATGAAAACATATGAGTAGTTTGTACAATATCTCTAACATTGAGCATCTGCTCTATGTGGATGTGCTCGTATGGATATGTTGGCAGGTTGGGGTCTTGAAGCACTGATTCAGAGACAGGCTGCTGACTAATTCCTCACACAAAGAGGTCAAAAGTACCACTCTGCTCTCTGGTGTCCATAACAACAGCCTGGGAGAGTGTTAGACGAAATGGATACTGACAGAGGAGAGAAGGAGGAGAGCTGACTGAGCTCACTGGGCCTCAGAGCCAGGATTAGCTTCTTTGCCCTTGTCTGTGCAGGGCATGAGCAGGAGAGAGGAGAGATGCGTAGTGGGGCCAAAAGGGTGAGTGGACATGATGTATAAAGCAAGAATTGGGGAATCAAAGACATTGGGACAGAAGTGCAGTTGGGAGAGAGAGAGAGAGAGAGAGAGAGAGAGAAAATACAGAGAAGCACATATCAAAGAAATGCCGTGTCCTCTCTGTGTGGAAGAAGTCATGTATTTAGAATTCTAGACTTAAAAACTGCTCAAGTTCAACTTTTCAACTCTCTGCTTTTAACTAGAGGGGCCATCAGCGGGGTCAGTGGCTGATGGCCACAAAGAAAGAAAGGAACGAGAAAAGGGCTGGCAAAGAAAGGGCTGGCTTCCATCTCATCATATTCTGCTCAAAATCTAGTTTGCATGTCAACATGTGTTTTATCAGGACTAATATGACTGTCTTGACACATGTTCAATATCTAAATGATATGACTGTCTTTTGTGTTATATTTTGCATTTAAAAGACAACATTTTCAGAAAAAAACAAAAAACAAACCGGATGTTGCTAGTTTACCCCCCCTTTTCTTTTATAACTATGGTTCCCAGCTAAATCTGAGGCATCACATGATGATAAATAGGATGAGTGAGATTCCAAAACATTTCTTTCTTCTTCTTTATAATGAAAAACTGGATTTTAGCCTTTCAGACTTAAAAGCAAGACTGTGTTACTGTTGAAAAAAGAAATAACACAATCACCCGCTTTAAATGAGATGTTAAATTCATAAACAATAAAATGAACCGTTGCTCAGTTCAGTACACTCGGTGTGACCAGTAGCCAGTGGCCAGTATTAACTATTTTTGGTTGGGTACTGCTGTGACATTGCCCAGTCAGTTATCTGACTTGATGACTCTTCTTTACTTGAGCTGCACATTTTAGCATTCATAGACATATTAAACCTGAGACCTGTGCCATTAAGCCCACTTTCTTATTGCAATAACATTTGCGGCAAAATGTGACCTATTCGTACATTATGTAAAGTGCACTGAACAGGCCGGTAGCAGCTCTCACCCCTGGCATGCTCTATTCAATCACTGGGAGACACACAGGAAGTACAACAAATTGGAGGCTCAGACAAGGCATGACGTTCTGTCACTTAGTTTAAAAGTCTATTAAAACATCATAACAATGAAGGCTGTAACCATTTGGAGTTTACCCCATGCACTTGTTATTGATCCTGTTAGCTCTTCACGACAATTAGGGGCTAAATAAATTCAGTTCATTGGATTACTTGAATATTATCACATTATTGCTTACTGCAGTCACAACACAGCCAAAGCCTAGAGCAACATCAGTGGTGCTTTTTGTTTTGTTGTTTTCTGTACTGACCTCCACAAAATGCCCATGAGATACTGAGTTCAAAAGAGCCGCTAAATTCTTTTCAACAACAAAGCTCTCCTTGAACATAAGGGGTGGGAATAGCTAAAAAAGACTCCTGAGACAGATTGGCTATGATTTAGATATCAAGGCTCACACACTGCCAATTCTTTACCAAACCCACCATGGAAGGGGTTGCTAAGATTAGTGTGTGTTTATGTGATAAGAACAGTGACCAATGCACTGACTCTTACACAAAGAGCGATATACTGCAGACAGATATATATTTTTAATGTTCTGTTGTCTTCTGTTCATGCTCCGTTCTGCTTTGCTCCGTTGTGCATAGGTGTTCTTTGCTCTTGAGTGTGTTTGCATTTGTGTCTCTGTGTGGGTGAGTACATTTAGGAGGACACCGTGGAAGCAAAAGCAGGTGGGATTGGAGGAGTTTGGGGGACTTAGGCTGGAGCATGTGTTTGTTTGTGTGTGTTGTTTTAGCCCAGTTCAGAAAAACTAACTGTCAAGAGAGCAAAAAGAAAAGAGAAGAGAGAAAAATGGAAAGAAAATTAAGAGAATACGGAGCATTAATAGCAGGAAAAGTAAGAACAGCAGAGGAAGGTTTAATGGGACTGGGGGTCTGGTGCATCCCATGTGCTTAATGGTTGACTGATCAATAAGCTAGTGTAATTAATACCAAGGAACAGCGATGAAATATTGATTAGGATCTTATATACAGTCTCTTACTTTGATTCTGTCTCCTGCCGTCTTTTTTTTCTCTTCTAATTATCTCTTTTTGAACAAATACTATCCTTGTCCGATCAATTGTCACAAATTAGGCAATCTTCAAAAGAATATGAAATTTTGTCTTTTCATTTCACAATACAATGTTGGGCGCTACCAGTTCAAACAAGGCAATTTTAGCAGCATGATGCTTTCTATGATGAATATTGCTGCGGGGGTTATTATCTGACAGATAACTTGCTGCTTTTTCACTATATGCCTTTTCCTCCCTCTCCTTTTATCGGAAGTTGTTGAAATATTACTGATATTTGCACATGTGCCTGCTGCATGGTATACGAGCCGCACTTGCTTCCTCATCTAGCAAGAAGTTTGATGGCTTTGCAGAACGCCAGTGGCCCATAAACGCTTGGCCCTTGGGATGAAGGCAGCACTATAATGTTGCAATGCCTCTTCCTGCACACAGAAGGTTATTGTATTGTACAACTAGTGTGCATGGCTTAGACAGTGAAACGTACGGAATTATTATTTTGATCCCTAAGCCATCTTGACTGAAACTACCCTTGCCCTTCTTGCTTACACCCTGACTCCATTACCTATTGATTTCCTCTCTTAAGAAATGCTCAGCAAGGTCATAGAAACCTTTGAAGTTCTCAGCTGTCTCTACTCTTTCTTGGCCTCCATTCTTTCCCACTCACTCTCCGCTGTTTTCTTTGTTATTAGTCTCTTCCTCCAGTCTTCCTCCTCACCCTGTCAATCATGCATGCCCATCACGACCAAGCCTACCTGTGCCAAACAAGTTATTCTGTTCTCTGGGGAACCGAGGAGAGGGAGAAAAGGGGAGAAGTGTGGAGAAGGGCATAGACGTGCATATTGGGGAAGAGCAAAGCAAATTGCATTTACAACAGGAGTTATGCTGTCGGATTCAGCCTGACATGAATGCTGACGCCACGGGGGAGATAAAGACCGGGGAGAAAAGACAAGCAATAGTATTCTGTTTCAACTTCATGTTAGATTATCAAATGATTTAGACTTATATCCAAAATATGCCACAGTGCTGCACTCCCTGGCCTGGATTTGAACTTTGTTTTTTTTTTTGCTGTTGTTTTGAATAAACATGAAAATAAAACAAGAGTATTATATATAATTTGGAGAAAGCACAGTTCAGTTTTCTCAATAAAATGTTTTAGGCAGATGTCAAAATTGGCACCTGAGTATGGTGTGTGTGTGTGTGTGTGTGTGTGTGTGTGTGTGTGTGTGTGTGTGTGTGTGTGTGTGTGTGTGAGTGCGTGTGTGTGTTTCTAGCCTGCCGCAGTAACTTTAGTTATCAAATGGTTTTGTATGTAATTTTAGCAGAAACTATTTAACTGGTTAATCCATTCATTCGTCCATCTGCTTCTTCTCCAGGTTGTGTTTAATGATATTATTAGAAAATATTGTGATATACTGCTGGGAACCCAGATACAAATGTCAATAACAACTACAGATGTGTTTGTTGATATCTTTCGTACTGTGGCCGGTTGTTAAAAGATTTGACCTGCAGAAACATGCAGTTCTCCTCAATGACTTCCATTCGTTCAGAAAAAGGATGTCAGTTTCAACCAAAAGATTCTCAGCACAGGTCCACTTAGGGGAAAATCTGCAGAGCTTTCTGTCACTAGCATTTGTAAATTGGTGTGATCATATGTCCTCACTCACATTGGTCACCGGGGATGTGAAGGTGGAGCTGTGTTCCAGCGAAGCCTAATAATTAACAGGACGGGTCTGCAGACAGTGTGTGGGAGGAGAAAGCAGAGAGTCACGCTCTGCACAGAAGCTTCAACCAACGCCACGACTACCAGATCACATCACACGTCCTCTCTGTGCCTTTAACAAGTCGCACTTCATTTACTCTTTTAAATTCTGGTATTAAAGAGGCACAGGAGGGCTGCACTTAAAGACCCCGTTAGGCAAATGTGTTTCTGAATTTCTGATATGAATAAAAACAAAAATGACGGCCGTACAAATTACAACCGGAGCAAAGAGGGAAGTGACAAAGTCCATCATCTTTCCCCTAAATGTAATATTTTTGTGCCGAAACTGTCTGAAACTTCTTCAGCCACCTTCTTCAGTGGAGGTGAATGGATCGGGGGGGGGGGTGATGCTCATTGCAAAATGATTATTAAACACAACACAAGAGTTTACAGCCATGCTAGCAGCTGTGTGAGGCTGTACTGTGGCATAGCGATGCCTAAATGTTAACATCAGCATGCTAACGTGCTAATGACAAGGCTAACATGTTTACAATGAAACTGCTAACGTGCTCATGTTTAGGAGGTATAATATTTATCATCTTAGTCTAGCATGTTAGCATGTTAGCATGCTAACGTTAGCTAATTAAGTGCAGGGAGTTCTGTAATAAGTTGTGCAGGTATTTGATCACCAAAGAGAATACGGTTCATCCTGAGGGGAAATTAAAGAGTGTGTGTGTATATATGTATATATATATATATATATATATACATATATAACTTATATTCTATTATAACTTATTTTGCATTCTTTCAAGTCTGCACTCACCCTTAATGTTGGTCTGCTCACTCACGGCTGTATACGAACCTGGCTCAACAGACACTCTCTTCATGGT
>JAVQJD010032548.1:0-10724 GCA_036023655.1 Nannoperca australis | reverse complement strand
TTGCGTCATCAGAGCAGCCCGTTACGGCTCCGCGCGGAGTCGTCCGTGAACTAAAAGCACCAACTGCGCATGCGTGGGAAAACACGCCGTACACCACACTTTCTAACTTTTCTTTTTTTCTCTTTTTGCGCTAGGTACAACAGACAAAGCAGCTCTTTTTCTTCTTGCATGAGTGTCGTCATGTTTGATTAGTTGTTTGAGTAAACGCCGATCTACTGCGCATGTGTGGAACGCGTCTGCCGAGTGGGCTCTAAAAACAAGTATAATTTGAAATGCTCCGCGTACGTGGTGTCCGCGACCGCACATGAACGTGTCTGCTCTGGAGTATAATACTGGCCTTAGAGGGCAGAGCACATACTCATAGAACTGGGGTTACACCAGGTAACCTATATTTCAGAGTTGATCCAAGATAAATATCTACCTGTAACTTTTGAAAGTTTCCAGGGGGCATGTTAATAGACCACCTTTATACCTTCAGAGTAGAAAAAATCTAAACAACAGGTATTGATTTAAATCTAGTCCACTTAATGTTTCTGCTGGATTTGTACATAATGTAATTCCTTTGCTAACATATATAACATAATAACGTACTATAATAACATATATCAATTTATAAGGTGATAATATGTCAATGTTGTGTTTTCAGCTTGTTCCACTTCTACTTGTGTTTGATAGGAATAATACCTAGTACACTGAATTGATTAGAACTACCAAATTTCTTACCAGGTGTATGTAACTTAAAGTAGAGGAAACTAATTCAGGATCAGTTCAAACAACCAGGTGAGTAAATTTATCTCCCCATATACATGTACAGAGCAGCCACAGTAGTCTGTTGTTTCCACCAGGGAGACAGAGTGTTCTGGGTGGAGAAATCAATCAAAGTCCACAGCATGGCTGCTAATTAAACCTGGGGAAGTGAGGATATGCAAACTGTTTACCAATGAATCACTCCTGCCCTGCCAAGGACACCATTACCAGGTTTTAAAGAGCACTTCACAGACTTTTACCAATTTCTTCATTTAAAAAAAGAAAATGATTGCATTTTTCCTCAGCATTAAGGCTGCTACATATTACTTATCTTACATAACATATCTGTACTGGACCCTTTGGCTGTGTTGTATTTTGTGTGTTGTGAAACCTTCAAGTGGTGCGGATTAATAGAGATATGTAATTTCAAATAAGTTAAAAGCTTTGATGTCTTCATCAACACGCAGCCAACCCCCCTCCCCAGCAGACATACAACACACACACACACACACCCCAATTTCTTTTCAGAGTGACTGACTTTGCTGCCGACAAACAGATCCAGGTCTCACTAGAGACCCAGCATGGTGCCACATCCTACCGACTGCAGAAAGCCAGCACGCACAGGAATGAGATCAAAGTATGCCAAAGCATAAGGAGGCAAGATACATAAAACCCATCCTTCCTCAGCTTTATCCCCCCTCTCCTCTCTCCCTCTTTGCACTGATGCATGCCAGAGGGCATGGCAATGCATCGGAGCAGCTGGGGGAATATATTGTCAGAGCCATGGTGTTCAACTGTGACATGGTTGGGAACACTAAATGTCTCTCACACAGGGTTGATTATCTGTTCAACATTGCAATCTAATACCCAATTTATCATTTACATACAATACCAAGTTAGATACGTAATATCTAATACTAAATATTAATATTGTGTTGTTACAGCACAGCACCAACTGGTGTGCTTTGTCTGTTCTGAACATAGTTAATAACAATGTCTCCAAAAGGTTATTGAAAACAACAAATTAAATAAAATTGTCAATCTTTATGCAGGTCTTTTAAATGTAATGAAAGTTGATGTTATCACTTACAATTATCATTACTGTATGATATGAAAAACAATAATTTGGTACTCATATATAATATAATAAACAATGCAATACTCTTATTACCGCTCCTTCAGTTTGTTAATGGATATTTGTTATGAATAATAATTGTATTCTCAATATATGAGAAACAGGATCAAAAATGTACTTAACATTCAATTGAATGTTTACCTGAGGGCTCCGCACTAACAGACCCAATAACCTTTCATCGAGCCACTGCTTACTGTGGAGATTATTGCTAAGCATGAAACGCTTAGATGTTTGCTCACTGAAGAGTCCCTTCTCAAGTAGCACAACATCAAATATATTCAGGGAGCATCTGCACCTCAGATGGGAGTGACACTCCTCAGACACTCCTGTATTTCAAACACATTTTAAGATAAAAAGGGGTTAAATCAATGAAAACGGCGGAGTCTGAACTCTCCTACTGGTCCTATTGTGTTCTTTTTCAGTCTGGGAAACATGTTACCGAAGTGTATCTATCTTCTTTTTATTAATTGTATCATATGAGGCTTGAGAGGTTATGCCAAATCTATGTTCTGTATGGACTCAGTCAAACACGTATCCTGTCTTACACTCTGCACATGCAGGAACGATTGCAGAAAGGCCCAGTAACTTGTTACTGACAGTCAAACTCAACTTTAATGAAAAGCAACATGCAGGGCTATGTGTTAGGTGCTGTTACATTAAATTAACACTCTGCAGCTATATATGAATAGCAAAGAAGTGAGTAAATTCACAGCATACTGTACAGGTGATATCTGTTGGTGGAGCAGAAATGACAGCTTTCATTAAAGCCTCTGTGGTTGGAGATAGGACGTTCATAAGAAAAAAGCCTCTCCATAATCCACTTTATGGCCCTGTTAATAACATATCGAGCTAAAGAAAGGCAAACGTTGTGAATTATTTATAAATCCATCTTCCTGGTGTGGAATATAACATCATTACAATGACAGCACAAAAGCCCTTAGCAGTGTGTGATATTGTATTGCTGAAAGAGGAGTAGATAATGGTGGAGCATAAGCAAAATGAATCTCAGGTTGACAAACAAAAAGAATCCTAAACACAGACAGAAAGCACGAAAGAAGAGCTCAACATACAACACTCTGGGGATATAATTTCACAGTACATCAAGTCCTCTGGGTCATTTGTCAGTAAGTAAAAGCATGCACTATATATCTTCAAGTGAGGCTTTTGGAATCTTAAAACTTAAATGATTCTTCTGTAAGAGAAACATGATAACCTCTCAACTCCTCCCCCAGATTTTACAAAGCTCTTTTACTCCTCACCCATAATTTACCATTCGTTTCTCTCGGGACCCATTTCCTGGTATCTAAAACTGAGCAAAGCAGCAGTGTCAGATAGGGATAGGGGAAGAAAATCTTCTCTTACTAAGTGACATTCTTATACTGGCATAATTAATCAAGAACAGACATTTTAGCTGCCATATTTGAGACATACAAGTCTTGTTATTAACTGTTGATAATAGGTAAAACACTGATTGTTGGTGGGCTGAAACAACAATCACTTATATGCTTTATGACCAAATGTCATGTTTTTTGATTGAAAACAAACATGAAGGATAAACCTTTGGACATTTTGAAAAACATCTGCCTAATTTATACTAGGTTTGGCACAAGGCTTGATGCAACAAAAGCCAAAATGGAAAAGTCAAGTGAAAGTAATGCAACCATCAGGTGAGCACATCTGGCTCAACAACTTCCAAAGATAAACAAGGAAGGAGGAAAGTTATTGATTTGCCTCCCACCAGACTGTAAATTGTAAAGACACAGTGCTGGCCTAAAAAAAAATATATTTCTGCTATATAAAATAATTGAATGTCTTGTCTTATAGACTTATATATGTGCATAAAACCCCAATATTGAGTTACAGTATTATAGCATTGAAGTACATCTAGAATTGCCACAGCATATCTAGAGATATACACAGCACAAATGAGATACTTACTGGTCAGAGAACGTACCTTTTACTTACGACAGGTCCAATGTTCATCTTCATACAGCTGACTTTCCGGATCTGAACACCCACGGCACAGGTAGGGGTCCCATTCCAGAAGCCAGTTCCATTCAGATCCATGGAGGCTTCCTCAATACAAGGACCCCAGGCTAAGGCCTCCCAGTAGAACACCATACAAGGGTGGTCATTGCAGACTCTCCACTCCTCCAGGGCTGGAGCTGCTGGACACTCCTTCCCTTCTGACCACCAACACACAGGAAAGAACCAAACATTCAAAGACATGAGGTCTACTTTCAACAACATGGCATTCTGAGAAAAGCTGAGAGGACAGTTCAGTGATTTTGAGCAAGCTAAAACTATTACTAGTCCAACTACACAACATTATTAAGCAGAGTAAGTGTGATTTGCACAAAATCTAAAATAAATTTCATCTCAAGTAAAAAGCTGTAGTTAGGAGATGGAAGTCAAATGCTAATATTATCATTGACCGCTGGCTGGCAGCTTAGCGACAAAACAAATGTTTGTTCGGATTGGCTGAGCAGACACTTTACAAGTTACAACTTGTAGAGGTTTGAATTACAAATGAAATGTCATAGTAAGGTCACTGTAACAGAATTAATGGGGACACACACAGTACAGTTTTATAATCAGCCACAATGGCAGCGCAACATTGAAAGCAAGAAATCAGTGAAAACCTCTATTTATTCACCAGTATGGTGTGCATAGCTGTGTAGTATGCTACCGCATCAATAATATCACAGTGCAACATTTTATATATATTATATTTACTTTTTAATTGATTTTTTCCTCTCTATTTGCAGACACTGCCAATTCAATGGAATCATTCTGAGGCAAAATCTAGAGCGCATATAAGTGCCAAATTCATAATAAATGAGCATATGGCCACTATGAAAATACGTTATTGAAACATTTAGTTTTCATATTGTGTCATCTTTCAATTTTATGCGATAACAACCTGATTGTGTTTGGCTACTTTTTCCATTTTGTGTTTTTTCTTGTGTATTTCTAAACTTGCTGTCATTTCAGATCTGTGTCTTCATGTTTTGTTCATGTTAACTTTATATTGTTCCATGATGAACAATCAAATCAAATGAAGCTGTTTTCTTTAGAAAATGTGCAATAACTGTAAAACACACACACACACAAGCATACACACACAAACTCATACAATGGTAAACATATATCAAGGGACAGTTCACTTTAAGTAGGATCATAGGTGTCATCTGGAGAGTGACAAGCGGCCCTAAAGTGAACTGTGACTCACAGAAGAGCTGGGATGAGTTTGTCACTGAATAAACACCTGCACCATCCAGTCTGGTTTATATTCTCCAGCTCTTCCACACTGTCAGACACTCTTACAAACATGCAGGATATGAACACAAATACAGTGCACACACACTCACACACACACACACGTCTGCCAGCAAGCAGATAGCCAGGAACATGATAATAAACAGCATAGTGTGGAACCTAGCTTAAGCTCTGAGATTCTTTCATCAGCTGTTATTGCAGATATGCGTTTAGTTACAGGGATTAATGGGTAGTAGCTGGCTGCCAAGGCTCTGCTGTCTGACTTGAAAACACAACAGTTGGAGCATGCAGAAAAATGCTGGCCAGAGAAAGAGCTTCCATTGATAATGGATGGTCAACTCAAACCTAGAATGTTTTGTCTAAATAAGACTCTGAAATGTACAGAATTTATGGTCAAAGCAAACCCACGGTGTTGGTGAAAGCAATCTGATGAATACTTTGGCTCAATCAATCTTTATCTTTTATTTGCTGAGTTGAGCTTTGGGTTTCTTAGTTTTGATTCCCAGTGACAGCCCCAAAATATAATATATCAAGCAATTTCTGAGTTCTCCATTTTGAAAAAGATCATGGTGCAATATGTTTTCTTATTTACTATACCACAGCAGTTTTTGAAATGAAACGTAAAAAAGAACTCCACCGTCCACTCCACAATCTGGCACCTACATTGCCCATAATGCAACCCAACTTAATGCAGGTCACTTGGAGAGTGTTAATAGTGGCTAATGTCGCCTTGAGCTGCTTGCCTCAAGCAGAGAGGAGGAGCGCTCTACAGATGTCTTGTAAGCTCACATATCCCCACTGTTTGTTTTCATATTCTTCCAGCCCAACTTATCCCTAAAGTAACATCATGTGAAGCATTCTATCAGATTTCATGCAGTTCCCTCTGGAGCCACAACTGGCTTAATTCAACTTTTTACTTATGCAGTACTACTTCCTAAGACACTGATTCATAAAAATCAATGGAGCTCCCCTTTAAATTATATGAAACCTACTTTGTCCATTATTTCAGAAATCAGTATTGTCCCCCATGTTTTCGCAAACCTTGTTTGGAACCCAGTGACAATATTACTGTAGTGTAAATATTTAGCATGTACCCGAGAATAACATTTACAATTTAATTTATTTGACCTCCCTAACCTCTTGTCTTCTTCCCTTCTCATGCCAAAGACTTTTACTGGTACTGCTTAGTATCTAGCTGGTACTGTATGTATAATAATTACACTCTTAATGGAGGCTATAATTTAAAGTGTTTTCAGCAACCTACAAAAACTCATACTTTATAAATTAAAACATCCTAGTTGTGACATTTATTTTGACTGAAAACGAATATCTAGAAGGTTCTGCACAAAACCACCCCAACAGACACCGCAAAGAAACCAGGTGCATTAACACCAGGTGGGAAAAGTCTGAAAGAAGTCCGAAGGGACTTTGCATTACCTTTTCCTGGGATTGCCAACACAGTGCGAGTGCGGCTCTGTCGACCCTCCGCTGTCTTGGTGGCACAGCTGTGGGAGCAGGGTGACCAGGAAGACCAAGAGCCAACCACACAGTCTGCAGGGCAGGGCACCTCACAGGCTACTTCTGTTGGGGGAGGGTCATCTACACATTGGGCAGCGGGCACATCTTTCCCTGAAGAAGGTAAGTTAAGGTAAGGAAATTGAAATGGAGACATCATTTTTAAGGGTTCAAAAGGAATCGAGATGAGACTCATGAAACTGCTTGTATCTTGACCTGAACAGATAGCAATCAGTTAGTGATACAACCTTGTGTAAATGGAACCAACACACACCGGGGCTAGATTCAAACCCAGGTAATGGATACATGATTCTGATCACATTAAAACTTTAAAGGGTAGTTCTTGTCCACATGAGAATGCACCAAATACACAAACCATCTCCAGAGGTGAGCAGGTCTTCCTTCTGATCACACTAAAAGGAAGTGTAAATGCAGTTAACGTAGAGTACAGCTGGAAATATATAGTCAGCTACTTTGACATGCTCTCCTTGTGTCAGTTTTTCTAGTGTCTAATTCACTACATTTTCTTTTAAGGGTAGAGAGGGATATGTTGTGGTGGATGAAGGAAAGGTACTAAAGTAAAATTACTCATTTTGTGCTAAAACTCCTTTAACTCCTTTATACACTCTTGGGTAGTTTATTCTTAAGTGATGCACCATATTCTGTAAAACCATCATGTGTTTGTAGTGTTGCTGTCCTGTGAGAACCACATATCTCTAACAAGATAAGTGTTCATGAGCTCAGAAAAACAGCCCTGTTTTCAGCTGTGTGATGCATTTTCCAGCTAATCCGTGGGGGTTTTAAATAGTTTATTTAGTTTAAGAAGTAGGATAATGTTCTCCACTCAGAAAGATACACTTCATCCTTCAGTTTGTCACTAACATTCAAAATCTGAAAATTTGGAGACACTTGACTTGACCAGGAATGGTTGTGTGTTCTGAGAAGTAACTAGTAACTAAAAGTAAAATAATGTGAAGTTAAACTCAAGTATAAAGTAGCATATCATTGAAATAGTCAAGTAAGAGTACTTGTAACAGTGAAAGTTTGCCAACGGCAAAATGTTTTTGATCCTTTGGCGGGTACAAATGGCCTCCTTAATAAAAGATTAACTCCAAAATTTAACAATTCTGTCAAATACAAATAGAATTTCATTTTATCTAAAGAAAATTATAAGGCCGTCCCATTGGTATTCTGAGCTAGATTTAAAAGCTATCTGTCAGCCTTCATCTTGCAGTCATGTTATGAAATATTTATCACAGCTCCCAGTTAACTCTTCTTTCAGGAGTGAAACAGCTACAGGAAAGTTAGAGCCTTTTATCTTTACTGTACTTCCATGATAATGACTCTGTTATTGTGTGACTGAACACTAAAATGACACAAAAATACTCTCACATTAATGTTAATTACTGAAAAAACCCCTTGAAAAATCCCCTGCATTTTTTGCACCCTGCCTAGAGTTAGCAGAGTGCTACAGATTTCTCTAAGGTCTTCTATGTCTGAGAGAGAGAGAGAGAGAGAGAGAGAGAGAGAGAGAGAGAGAGAGAGATATTGATTGGGATACAGGGATGCCATACTGATGTCAAAACAATGCCAGCAGCAGCCAAAGCATTGTACGCTTACACACAACAGTTTCATTAACTTGACTGAACTCTGCGACTACACCATGGAATATGGTTTAACAATAACAACCCTGGGGCAGATTTGTCATCAATTTGTCTTTTTTTTCCCTCTCCAAGCGAACACCCTTGATACAGAGGAGGGCAGTGGAAAGAGCAAATGTAGGCACCACCTCATCAGATATTTGTAAAAGACTCCCTTGGGGAGTTTGAAAACCTTTCGCTCATAAAGTTAAAGCATCAGAGATCTCCAGCCATCAAAGTAGCTGACGTGTATACAGCAGGAGACGCTAGTCTGCTCAAAGTAATGGTAAAGAGCCACAGGCTACAGTATGGGATGCAATATTCCTTTCATTAGTGAACATACAAGTTGACATAAGATGGTCTGTCAAGTTGAAGTTAAACAAAAAAACAATTCATCATTGACTGTGTGTCTCTAGTATGTGGCACGTGGTTACATGATTGATGGAGTTAGTATTATAAAGTAAACTTACAGTTAAAACTCTGAAAGCAAAGAAAATTACTTCTGAGTGACCAGGAATACTCATAATTATATATCTACAAATACACCAACTGAGCAAAGATCTGCAAGGCTGCAGCACTTGAATAGAAATTATACTGATACTTTACATAATTGTTTTGAACTGGCAGTGAGATTTTAAGCTACGGGATATGTATTGTCTTGGTTCAGCATGGCGCTCCCACCTAGGTAATTATTTTAGGCGTCCGGGATTTATACAAAGTGAGAATTCTGTGAATCAACCTCTCTAACCCACATTCTGGGGGATGGACACTGAGTACTCTATCATCTATATGGTTTCTGTGTAAATGTTGTGGAAATAGACATATTTTGCATTTAGAATGTAAATGCAGACAATGAGATACCGCAAGACAATGTTAACTGTAAAACTCTAAATGGTACCTCAAAAGCAGAAAGTCAAACCACAGCCATTCAAAACAGCTGTATTGTGACCCTGAGGTGCAAAGCACAAAAACATTGAACAAAACAGTGAGCACACTAACATTTCATAAAATCCATGACCAAACAACCGGAATTAAAATAACAAAACAAAACAAATCAGAGGGTAAAAGAACCTTTCAAAAAATAAATCAAAGTTGCGTAAAACATGACTAACAAGTCCATAAACACAACGATGTCCCTTAAAGACAATTTAATTTTGGTAAATTGGATAATGGAATATCCAATTCTATGGACCCTAATGGCTTCCTTCAGGAAACCTGTCAGACTGTTGAAATCCTTTTATTTCAAAGCTATGAGATAAATGATTGATATTTCTATTTTCCATTTACTCCAACTGCAAATCAGATGTCCATGTAAGTTTCAATTGTTTTTACAAGTAATACTGTATAATAGTTATCTTTCACCCACTTGGGAACACATGGTCAGTCATTACTTCCTACATACTGCTATAAGGTGTTAGTTATATTTTTTTAGTATACAGCAAAATCCAAGAAGCACAGAAGCCATCCCACAAACCAAGTTTTTTTTATGAGGTATTATGTAGTCTGAAAGCTGAACCACCATTTATTGGTAGGGGTTCAAGTAAGATGACAACAAGCAATGCCATCTGACTGGTTAAAAAAAAAAAATCACCCATTGGTTATTTTGATGACACAATATAGTGCACAAACTTGTGCGATTCAGGCTGTCAGAATACAAACAGACCTATGTTCAGTTGTGTCATCCTTTCCAAGGAACAAATATAAGAGGCTGTTTTGACACATTTACAACTACAATGATTTTACATTAAACATAAACTCATCTCCAAAAACAAAAACGCACTGGCGTGGCAGTGAAAAAACGCTAAACTAACTATTTCAGAAACAAAGGTCTAAATCTAACAAAAGTAGCGGCAATACAATCTTTCTAATCTCTCAGCCATAACCTGGAGTAATCCGTGTGACATGAAGAGACGATCTGGCACAGAACAAAGGAAAAGCATCCCTGAAATAACCTGTGCACCAGGTGAGAACGATTCCGTTTAATTACAGGAAGTGAGAAGGTAGAGAGGACGTGATAACCAAAATAAAACAGGAAACAACTAATCACTGACCCCAGCACCAAACTTCAACATAAAGTACGGGACGTGACAGCCACTCAACATACTGCATGACACGCGGTCCCTTACAGGTCCTGCTCCTGCTTTTTGTGCCACCCACCATACCTCCGTTCAAAGTCACAAGGCCTGGCTTTTAAAAAAGACATTGCTAATGTACAGTTGGGGAGTTAGTAGTTACATGTAACGGCGTTACGTAATTAAATTACAAAATAAATGCAACTGTAATCCGTTACAGCGCCTTTCAGTGCTGGAGATTCAATAACACTTCCCTGATGAAACCAGAAACAGGCTCTAACATCATGTAGAGTTTGTTTACCAGGTGAAAATGCTGTCAACATCAAAATGCTCGAT
>JAVQJD010032547.1:0-76996 GCA_036023655.1 Nannoperca australis | reverse complement strand
ACAGGTGAAGCTGCTTTTAGCTGCGATGCTTCACACAGATGGAACCGACTTCTTCTTTATCCACCTTCAAAACTAAATTAGAAACTCTGTTCTCCTGTGCATTTGCATGACTGCTTTCTTTATTGCACTTTAATTTCTTATTGCATTGGCAACTTACATTTTACTGCACTGTAACTGTATTTCATGTCATTTTATTTCATTTGCACCTCTACAATTTTATAAAAATTGTATTTTATTTTATTTTACAATTTTCTTTGCTTATGTAAAGCACTCTGTGTCTCTGCCTTTGTGTTTGAAATGTGCCATATAAATAAAGCTGCCCTGCCTTAACTGGTATGACCGGCTGATGGCAGCTAATGTTATGTGTCAGGAGAAGATGGTGATGGACTGCCGGTGATCCACTTTTATAGTAACAAATTAAATGACAATGTGACAATATGAAAGGAGTCAATCATCCTGATCAACCTACAGCACCTCTGAGCTTTATCGAGTGCTTCGGCTCATTGTTTAGCTGTCCGGTCCATAACTTTACTGTTTTTGGTTCACTCTCACTGTCTTTTTCAGCCATAGGAAGCAGTTCTCAGTGTCTAAAAATCCTCTGTACACTACCTGCTCTGCAGCACATAGCAGACAGACAAAGTTAGAGACAAACATGGTGGAGCAGTTGGCATTTGGCAACAAGAGTGGACAGAAACTCAACTCCAAATACATGACAATGTTTCTCCAGCATTGTTTTTATAAGAAATAATAGCCAATCAAACTGTGTATTCGGCCAACAGTGGTCATTTAGTTACTACTGACATAACATTTTATAATTGTAGAAGAAAAAAAACTTTTAATTCCAGGTTTCTCGTGGACTCTATCCATGTTTTAATGATCATGTTTTTAAAGCAAATGACCCAGTGGGATCTTGGGAAATGTAGTGGAAACTGAATTGCCAAGTGTGACCATAGTGGCCACTGTTCAGCCATAACTGTAATACATTATCGATGTAGAAGTAGCTACAGTACAACTTAACATTTCCTGCTGAGAATGAATATTAGGTTGCAATACAAAATATAAAGTATAATAAAATGAGGATGTGTGAGTGTGTGCTGTACATGCACATCCAAGTCTTACCACCCAGGGAAGAAGACGTCTTTGCTCTAAAAACTAGGTTGAGAGGGCCACGTTTTTCTTGATTGATGTGGTTTTCAGGTCAATTAATCTCCCTATTTGACCACCTTAATAGGGCCAAGGATAGCTGGAGAAGAGAGAGAGAAACAACTGACAAAGAGAGATGAGGAAGACAACTGGGGAGGAGGAGGAACTGAAAGATATGATGGGAAGCAGAAGGGCAGAAATAGACACAGGGAAGGAAAAGGGGAGAGGGAGTTACAGAAACAGCTACCCAGCAAGAGACAACATGGAACAGTCAGAGAGCAGCCTAATAGGCCACCGCTACCTTGAGAAGTGTAAAGTAGGTCTGGACAGTGCAGGCTATTTGCAGACTGAGCGGTATTACACTTTGTTAATAGGTTCAGCCGGGGCTCTGCTCATTAATCAGAGCAGGAACAGTAACCAGGAGCAGAGGAAGAGACGAGGAGAGGAGGAGGAGAGTGATGGATGAAGGCGGACATCAGGGGAGGAAAATGAGGTTTCTTCGAGCAGAGGTGAACGCCTTATAGCGCTCGCTTTCACTCAGCCTTTACTCTTTCTGGTTCACTGTGCTCCTTCTCACTACAATCATCTCTTGAATCTGCCTTGATGGCTCTAAAGCATTTTCAAATCCGTTTGTCATTTCCAGATATTGGCCTTGATAATTTAAAGAAAAGCCAATATTGAGAGTTAGGGTTAGCCGAGAGTAAGATGAGATGTTTGATATCATGTCTATTGAGTTAGCACCAGCAGTTGGTTAGCTTAGCTTAGCTTAGCACAAAGACAGGAACAGGTGGAAAGATTTAATTACTTTTGGACACCTGCAACAGAACCCAACCAACAAAGGATGGCTGCACCTGGTTACTTTAGCTTTTTTATAAGTTTTCAGTCTCCACTACTAATACTAATACTAGCCTACTACAAGTATTTCCTTCCTGATATGGCGATTGGCAAGTTGCTCTATCTTTTCATCCTCGTGCTCTGTCACAGTCTCTTCTGTTGCCCCTCTATATGCCCTTTGTACAATATCAATGCATGAGTAAAAGTTAACCAGCTCATAAGTTTGCACTGGATTGTGATAATATGAGGTAACAAAAGAAATGAGAAAGAAAAATCAGACCTGAGTTTCTTTATCCACGCTGCCAGTCTACACTCATTATGCTGTTCAGGTTGGCGGTGGGCTGGAGCCTATCCCAGCATGTACTGGGCGAGAGGCAAGATACACTCTGGACAGCTCACCAGTCTATCACATTGCACAAATCTGACTCAGATTTCTTCAGAGTTTAATGGCATAATGAAATTGTCAACACGCATTCATGCCAATGAGGAAGGAGTAGGAGTCGTCATCTGGCATGTTTACTGCCTTACATCAATGAAATACCACAGATTTAGACATTTCACTTCATGGAAAAACATTAATTCACAGCGTTTGTTAACATTTGTTGTTAAGCATCATTGTTATTACTGAGCTTTAAAACTTAAAGCCTAATGTCTTATTGAATGGGACACTGGAGGTTACTTTCCTTAACATACATGTGGTCTCTAAAACTGTATTTTGAAGTCTATACTTTTGGTCCTAAGCACTAATGTGATGCTTCTTATCTGCAGTACACATCCTAAAGATGATCACGTTGAGGGTTACAGGTGTATTACAGTGTCATTTACATTTAATTACATTGGATGATGACTGATTTGCTTAATACCTCGCTTTGGTATTTTCAATTGAAACCTAAACACCTCAGAGAAGAGGGAAAATGTAGACCCCATCTAAAAGGGACCCATGGACAGTCAGCCCTAATAGAGAAAGGACACCATCTCTGGCAGCAGCACGACGTGTCACGTATTAAAGAGCAGCCACTCAAAAAAGGGTTGTAATGCATCGTTTTCTCTGCACTTCACAGTTCACACTCATTAAAAAAAGATTCTTCTCCTTTGATGAGTTTGACGCTCCACAAGATCACTGCTGTCAGCGAGTCTGGATCCGTTCGTCAAGTATCAGACATATTGATACACAGACCAGAGAGCGGTGCAATACAGCAGAACCCTACCCAACCACTTTAGACTGAAAAATAATTGGGACGTGGCCCCACTCAGGTCTCGCAATGAGGGTTGTCAGAAGTTTGTGTAATGATCAAACAAATGATATAAAGTGTTAACTTGTGAGTTTTAGAGGTGTTTGTATGCATAACTGTTTAACATTGCACAGCGGCAGGCGAGCTGTTGCCCTCCATGCTTCCATAAACTAAGGTAATCTATTCACCTCCTGGCAGATTGGTATAAATGTTCTCATCTAAAAAAGCCAATAAGCGTATATTCCTAACTATTTAACAGTAAATTAGCCATCAGCTCATATTTAAACAGTTAATCATATGGCTTCTACAGTGTCCCTGAAGGCCCCTAAAGGAAAGTGATGAATCCATTTTAATGGAGCTGCCAACATTGACAGAAAGACAAGATCATTTCAGGATTATGTTAAGACATTTTCATTATCCTTGATTCTAAATAAAGTTACACGCACAACGAATCAAATGAATGGAAATTGTACCCTTGAACTTCCTGTAGCTCTTCACACCAGCAAACTTGTGCCACTGCATTTAATATATAGCTATGTAACTGAAGTTACCATTTTCATGAGGCTTCTCAGGATCCAACAGAATTTTGGAGGAAAGTTTCATGTAGGTTCATTGTGCAGGTGTCATTGTCCTTCAGCCGGCCTGTGGACTCTTTGGCTGGTTTTAATTCTACTTCCAGGAAATGAAAGCAAATGTTTTCTAATGAGTCTCTTTGTGCCTCTCCCATCCCAAAAGAGTGAACGATTTGGAATATGCACAAAATTTAGCATATTTTACAAAAAGATCCTCACTACACTGAGGCTGTTTGCCCTTGCAACGGACTGCCAGGCGCTGCTGCGTGCACAGTGTTGTGCCAAACCTCCCACACACACACACACACACACACACACACACACACACACACACACACATGCAAGAACTCACACACACACACACACAGTCTTCAAATGCCAAGTTTACCTCCCACAGAAAGAGTGTCTTCTTTATTCTCTTAGTGAAAAGAAAGAAGTTGCAATTACTTGATAGCAGTAAACATGAAAAGTCAGACTCTTTTTGCAAGTTCAATGCATTTCCACTGTCAGTAATTCATCACTACAAAATCTAATACAACAGAGTGAAACGCACGCTGCAGTTTACTGTCTACTCAGTGCCTACGACTTATTTGAAAGTCGCTTTGGATAAAAGTGTCTGCTAAATGCCTAAATGTAATGTTTGAGTTATCAAAGGAATTAAAAGTGGTAGGAATAGGGCTGAAAGACAGAAGCAAAGAAAGAGTAGGGACTGTAGGACTGACTTATCTGGAACACTCAAGACAAACTACAACATACAACTAACATGGTGATGTTTAGCAGGTATACTTTTTTAATCCAGTTCAGCACAACATTTGTTAATTCGCACATTCACTGCTGCTAGTTTGGCAAAAAATGACACGAGATTTTGATGTTGTTGTCAGTTTTATATCATTGTTTTGATGTTACATTGCTCAGGAAATTGTAATGTTTTCAGTTTCCACAGTTTTACTGGTGTAGTTGATCAGGCAAAAAACATATACATATATATCCACTGGTTACTCAAATCAAAACCGTTGTTTCAGCCTGAGCCAGACCAAACGCACTAATGTTCATAAAGCCAATTGTGTCTTTATAACCGTGGTATTGGAGGTCAGTCTGTGACCAACGACATTAAACAGCTCACGCATGATGCTGCGCTCTGGTTGTTGGCTCAGACACAAGCAGCGTTTAATGTGACGCCACTATGAATGGTGATTACTGTCAGTGATTAGGAATCTTGAACTGAACTGAATGAAATGATTTAAATATGGAATTTAAAATCAATAGTAAAATATAAAGACGTTTTTGGAGTGTAATACATTTTGGACCCTGATTTCGAGTCCTACTTCCGGTCTTAATTGGAATTTATATTAATTTTCTTTTATTAAAGATTTTGGTCAGACATTTACATATACATGAAGGACAAATATCTCTCTTTTTTTGTGTTAAACTACTGAAAGAAAAACTGTCTGCAACCCATCAACTAAATTCAAATGTATCCAGACAACCAATAAAAAAACACATACAATCAAGAAAAAGAGAGGGACAAAAGAAAGAAGTAACCCACTCATAACTTGCCTTTGTATTTATTTAATTATAATAATAATTACCTCTATCCATTCTTTAAAAGTGGATCAGGGGGAAGATTGGCATAGAGTTATTCTATTCTCTGTTATCATAGTTAAACAGCACCATGATTTCTGTCATTTTGACATGTCAACATTGTCTGGTAGTAATCCCAAGAGACAGACTTTTCATTTCTTACAGTTTGGCTGATTTAGAATATTCTGCTTTTACAGGAAGTGAGTATGAGAGTCTCTAGAAGTACAGTCATGGATTCAATCAGACTGTTTGTACAGAGGGTTGCAGAAACTGAGAGCATAACTCTGTGTGTGTGTGTGTGTGTGTGTGTGTGTGTGTGTATTCTGCTGAGGTGATAGAGAAGGCTGATGCTAGTTACGTAAAAATTGGACCCAGGTGGATACAGGATATTGTTTCCGTGCCAGCAGATGGAGAAATTTCACACATTTACCTTAACTAAATCCAGCAGGGGAACACACACACACACACACGATACAAGAAGACATGCAAACACAAGCTGTCCCTCACTTATGATGAAGTGGTGTGTATGTTTGGGCACCAAATTAAAACCTGACTTATTATCTCATTATGAGAGGAAAGTAAGATCATCTAAACCAAAGATGGTGTGGTGTGAAATCTACATGACTAAATGAAAAGACTAAATGTTTTTAGTAGAGTTGGTGTACTGGCAGGGTTTAGTCTCAGACACACATTACAGGCACAAAAGCAATTCACGCACTCTCTTTTGAATCAGAGGTACATTAGACACACACCCACTAATTTGTTGTGTTTATAAAACCCATCATTGAAGTGTAAATGTGTTCACTGCCCTCTGACTGATGACTAACACTTCTGTCCACAGTAAACTCCTGCAGCATATCTAATGCAACTTTTACGAATACACATAAACACAATGTCGGCTGAGTTCACGAAAATGATCACCTGTGTGGCAACCCGTCTGGCTGGGTTGATAGCATGCCAACACAAACATATACACGTCTAAAATGCACTCCCATGCAAACCCAAACACTTGTTCATTTAGTTATTTTTGTCCTTCATTGCAGTTTGCAGCATGCAGTGTTATTATGTTTACATACTAAAAAATGCTGGTTTTGTAAAAAGATTCAGCCCTGAACTGTGTCTACAGTCTTCATCTCACTCTGCAGGTACAAGTTCCACCTGTCACAAAGTCGGGCAGTGACCTGTATGTATTATGTAGCCTGAGAGGCAAACCCAGGGCAAATTAAGCTCCACAAATCACCTCTGTTTATTAATGTATATGTGAATATGTCATTTAGAGGTTTAAGTGAGTCAATCTGAAACTAAGTGAAACAATAAAAGTGACAGGATTGAAATGTTACGTTAAGAAAAATGTGAAATGACAAAAAAATGTAATCAGCAGGCGAAAATGAGATTCTGACTAATTCAACACAAATGTGTCTTTGGCTGCATGTAAACACACACTTCTATGCCACGTCAGCATTAATAAATATTTGTACCACATAAATAAAACTGAAAACAGATAACGACTGTATCTCTCTACAGGGTTGAACACTTGAATATTATTGGATATTATTATGGTACACATTCTCTACGTGTGAAGGCACTATTTGCACACTGAAATTAGATGACAGGTGAGTTATTGCATGTTCTGCTTCAGTTTTCCCTCTAATTAAATTGTAGAAGCAGTCAAATAGCCACATCCGTATGCCGCCAGATTAATCTGCTCTGTATGGATACACTGATTGGACAGACTTAATGATTTGCTCTGGCTCTGTACATTTTGTTAAAGTCAAACTAAAAAGAACGGCAGAAAAATCACCTTTTCTTTATACAGTTACATGTTGCATCTCTAAAGAGAAACCAACCTCAATCAAGTCAATAAAAATGCGTTGAAGGATGTGTTTTTTATAAAGAGTGATACAAATGTTTTGAGATTTGTTGGAGTGCTAAAGAATCGCAGCTGGACAATATCATTTTAACTTAAATGCAGAGGAGGTCAAGTGGCCATGTTCAAATGCATTAGCTAAGAGCCCTCTTGATCACATGTAGAGGGTTAGAGCTTTGTGAATGAGTGTCAAACTAAGTTTTACACCAACAAGTGCTGGGCAGGGTGGGTGTCAAAGCCTCAAAGACTGAAATAGGAAAATATAAGTTGTACTGTATTATTGGATACTATTGGATACAGTATGTCCAATAATCTGGTCTAAACTTTCATCTAAAAGGGGGAAAGTTTCTCAGTGCTCACTGTCAATCTCAGTTTCAGGTTCATCCCACAGACAGCTTGGATCGGCATGAAACTCTCCCAGTTACAAAAGAACTGTGTTAGATAAATATCAGCAACTGTTGTCCCAGAAAAGTCTCTTTGCTGTAAATCATGGAAATATTTGTCTTGCTTTTTTACTACGCCTTTGGTTACAAAACAATACAATACAGTAAATGAAAATTAAAACAAAATGAAACTCAGCAGCAACTAAAAACATGTATACAGTGGGAAAAGGTCCTGTCTAGATTTAAGTCTTTCAACGCTGACTTTAACTTAAGCACAGAAGAACAAAATGCAATTTCTGCATCTTAAAATGAATCCCATCCTAAAATACGACTGACGCAGCTGTGCAATCACACAAGAATGTAAAATAAACACATATCACACCTCAAAATGCGACTGAAGTGGAACAAATGCAGGAAAGCCTGGGAAAATATAGTTATTACCTTTGCATAATTACTTTTTATGTTAATTTATTTTTGCTCTCCCTGAATTATTAAGCCCGATGTAATATTTTCCTAAGCTGTAGAGATTTATGTTTGTATTTGTATTGTTTTGGAACCCAAAATACTAATTACTTCTGCTCATTTTTAATCTGTTTGGGAGGCAGGGGAGGAGTTTAAATGTTTCTGGGGCACACACACACACACACACAGAAACACACAATCATAAATGCACACACAGAAGCTCACTCAGTGTTTACCTGATGCAGTAGTTTTTAATTTCCCTCCCTCTAGCTTGTCGTCACTGACGGCTGAGATAAATGAATTTATCGCCCCCTCTTTCAACATACAAGGACACAGAGTCATTCACTGATCCATGTGCAAACACAAAATCAACTTCTTCTGTGGACAGCACTCTTGTCTCCTCCTCTCCTCTCTCTCATACACTCAAATTACGGAGATGCACTTGTGCCTGCAGGCATGTGTTGTGAATGTCTCTGCCAGAGTGGACGACTTCCATCAAAGTCAATACAAACCATGTAAAATTAGTTGATGCCCCCCCCCCCCCCCCGATTGGAGTGAATCTTAGCCCAGTTTACACTCAGCATTTCTCACCAAAATGCAATTTGTGTGTTCTTCTGGCCTAGCAAACACATTTCTTTCCTCATAAATCTGTATCAAAGCTGACATTGCAGCCACCAACTGTCAGTACTGTCACATATCACAGCCAGGAGTTTGTAATACTGACAAACAAACAAAGTGGCTACCAACTCGTAAAAACACTGCTGCACAGGGCTACCAGTGGTCAAAACCTCCGGGGGGCACCTTTAATACCTCGTAGGGATTGTATGGCTTAAAGGACACCAACAGTCTTCTAATTGTATTCTGGCAATTAGTGGCAGCATTAATATTTTGATGGCACATTATTAATGAAAACCTGTGCTCCTTTTAGCTCAACTGACTGCATATCATGTCATTTAAATACTGATCATGTACACTGTTAATATTCTAGTATATATCCCTGATTACATTCCAAAAATACGGAACATTTCCAGGTTCACTGTATCAATAATCACTGTGTTTGTGTAGGTGGTCACACAATACCAGGTTACCTATAACAGGGTTACTGAAATCCTATTATCTGGTGAGTCACAACTGTGTTGAATAAGGTAGAATATTAATTTTTAAATTGAATACTGAATCTTTAGTGAAGTGATGAAACTGTACAGTCGTTTGTTCGGTAGAACCAAGCATGATTTGATATTTTGTTGTTTTGCATCACATTCATATTCTGGTTGTGCACATACATGTGTGTGTGTGTGTGTGTGTGTGTGTGTGTGAAAGGGCGAGAGAGAAAGCTAAAGAGAGAGAGTTTTAGTGCTGGTGTTGGCTTTCCAGCAGAAGAAGACAGCACTCCTGTAATTAAAAACTGAGAACCAATTTAAATCACATACATTTTCAGCACTATCTTAAATCATGGTGTGTATTATAGTGGAAGTTATAGTGGATTTTGACAAAACTGCTCACTAGTCAACAGGTGTGTGTGTGTGTGTGTGTGTGTGTGTGTGTGTGTGTGTGTGTGTGACTGGTTACAGTGATGTGAACAAATGTCATGAGTTAACATACAGGTAATAAATAATAAAGCTGCTTGGCTGAATTATTTGTAATTAACTACGTTTTCTTTTATTTTCTTTGTAACTTACGGCATGTAGCCTTGTAAAAGTGATGAACAGACTGATTAAGCAGCTTTACACAAACTTAACTTGATCTAATGTCAACAGGTCACGTTGGAGCTCCTCTGCCCTGCAACTCCATTCAACTGGTGGCCGTGCCTGATGTGAACTACCTGGCTGTAAACGGGGAGGGAGAGGTGAAACCCAAACACAAGCAGACATCGCTGTACGACAGTCGCAGCACTTCACTACTTCACTAGTCGCATAATAAGATAAAAAACGTCAGCTAGTGCGACAAAAAGCCCAAAATGTTGTGCACGTTCACAAAACCACTTATTTTCCAAGCCTTGGAATTTAATGAGGATTAAATATGTACACAGCTTTGCATTTGACTGGTGAACAATCAGTCAAAATGCTCACTAGTGACACTAGTGAGAGGCATGTTGACACTAGTTAACTACTCCAGAACATCGGACTAGTGAGATGAATCCATGTTTGACTAGTTAACATTTTAGAGCTAGTTAACTAGTAAGACTTTCAGTGTGACTAGTGAGACTAGTGCATCACAAAGCAGACTAGTTGGGACTTTGATGACACCCGGCATCACTAGTAAGGCTTCTGTTTAAACCAGTTGGACAAAAGTGCAACTAGTTGCTGAAAAAGAGTGACCAGTAAGAGTTTTTGTTCACTACGACAAACAGCAAGTGCGACCAAATGTCCATCAGGAAACGGCTTCCCATAAGACCACACACACACACACACACACACACACACACACACACACACATATCACAGTGTAATCAAGTGTGTCAACATGTTTCTGCTCCACTGGTGTGAGGGTGCTCCATGTGAAGGTTAAATGCCAGTCCCAACTCTGACATTATGGGGATTGAAACCATCAATGACTCACTCACAAGGCTACTACTTCAGCCTTTGTTCTATCTCATCCTGAGCTGAGCTCAACTGCAGTGGATATTTATATTAGAGAATGAAGAACCAGAATTCAGTTACAGCAAGCAAAGGATCATTGGTTTACATTGATCTGCCATGTTCTGTTATATACAGCATACCATTAGTCTCGACTTGACAGAAAAGTTCTCACTACACACCTCTCAAGTTCTATTTGCAGAGTAGAGTTTCAGAAAAATGCTTTTTTTGACATCGCCATGATTCTGAATTGAGGCATTAATTTGCTTTCTACCACTTTCATTGTTTCAACTGACCTTTCACAGCTGCACTCGGAGCAGCAGTTGGATGGTTGGGCTGTGCTTTGCTTTTTCTGGCAAGCAGTAATGTTTTTCCTGACAACACTAGTTGTCTTTCTCCAAACCAAACTTGTAGTTGGTGTTTTATAGCATGATCGCTATCTGTTTGACAGTGTTGTCTAGCAAGACCTGAGAACCTGCATCGCAGTTGAATGGTTCAATTGCTCAGTCAAACTTTTTGCAAACTTGCTAGCTTACTGCACTTCCTTTGCTATGTACTCAATGAGAAGTATTGATGTGCATTTGCTCCTCATATTTACTAGTTGGGTTTGAGGTTTGAAATTACCCACAGAAGCAGCATATTCTCACATTCAGAATTTCATTGGCTATAAGAAGTGGCAATCATTGGCACACTCAGTTGCAAATGGCTTGACCTTTATAAGAAAGAAGATGGACAGGCCCTTCCTTTCTACTCGAACTCTCGTTGGGTTTCATAGAGTGAGGTGTCAATCAAAAGTTCAAAGTGCAGTCGCCATTTTGAAACAAAGATCATCATTAAACTTACGTACAAACAGCTACATATTCTGTTCAGTGAACTTCACTGTAACGTTAGTTGTCCACACATTATTTTGGGGTATGAAAACACCACAGGGGCAATGACGACAAAAGGTTGGTGAAGACCCGTTTCTTTACATGACAGAAGGAATTTAAAATAAAATAGAGAACTGCACCTTTCAAAGTAATAACAAGCCAACGAGGACCACGAGTGGCTAACGCAACAGGCTGCACTCATCATGTCACTCGGCAACACCGTCGCTCTGCCGGCTTTTGACACAGGAATGGATCCAAGCTCCGTTGGACCACGTTGGCCCAAATGGGTGCAGAGGTTTGAAAACTATACAACTGCCATGGATATTACAGGAGATGCAAGGCTAAAAGCTCTGCTGCTGCACTTAGCAGGACAGCGCGTGCATGACATATATGACACGCTAGCAATAGAGGCAGACAAATATGTGGACGTTTTGGCAGAAGTTAAAAACTTACTCTACAACAAAAAAGAATGTTCTGTACTGCACATACATCTTCAGAAAGGCAGTGCGACAGTCAGGTGAAAAATTGTGAGTTTGCCAATGTGGATCAAGAAATCAAAGCACAACTGAGTCAAAGCTGCATTTCATCCAGGCTACGTACACGAGCACTCAGGGAGCCTGCAAATAGCCTAGATGACATGGTTGACCGCGGAAGATTGCTGGAACTGTCCGAAGACTGCCAGGCCAATCAACCAGTGCAGGAACTGTGGAGGAAAGTACCCACATGAAGGAGACTGCCCAGCAAGTGGCAAGGACTGTAAAGCACGTGGTGCGGAAGCAACGCGGCGTGTGAAACAAATTCCAGGGCAAGAAGAAAGTGCACAATGTTACAATGACAACACACAAGACTCATGTAGTGATGAAGACCCGTATGTGTTCGTAGCCAATAGCAACAACAACAACACAAAACAGCTACACATATACACTAGACTTAATGGTGTCAAGATATCTGCATTTATGGATTCAGGAGCTACAGTAAACGTTACCAGTGAAACAGTTCTCAGTACACTGAAGCCACGCCCACAGCTTATTCCAGCCAACATCAAAATACTAAACATTCCTATATGGCTGCACCACTCCATTGCACATAGCTGGTGCATCCACATGCAATACGGAGGCAGGAAATAAAAAGACCAGAAGTAAATTCTATGTGATGAAGGGTGATGGCTGCTCTCTGTTTGGCTATAAAACAGCTAGGGAGCTAGGCCTCATCAAAATACTAAACTGTGTCCAACCAGCAGAACAGTAGCGCATGAGATGGTGAACAGTTACTCAACTGTTCCAGGGCATCGGCAAGTTAATGGACTTCTAAGTTAAGCTTCATGTCAACAGTGATGTTCGACCTACCTGTCAGCCACACAGGCGGGGCTCGTCATTTCATATTTGACAGAAAGCTGATAAATATTTTACTGGATTTTAACGTCTGGACCTTTGTCAATATAACGTTTATCTCTGGATGTTTTGGATTTATGGATTATTATGAGGCGTCATAGGTGAGTTAGCTCAGGTTTCATTGTTTGTTTGTTGCGTGGCAGTGACATTGATTGTATTTGCTGTTGGGATCGTATCTTGAAATAGTTGGCATCAATCGAATAACAATAATCTTAGCTTTCCAAATATATGTGGCATGAGTACCCACTGTACACACACATTATTTAACAGGTTCAATCATTTTTTGGTAACTATATTAGCATATCACACTATATCACATGGGGTCCGTTTCACAACGTTAACCATGTGTTTACCAGGTACACCTGTACACGTCGTCCTGGGAGTCACTGGCAAACATCCTGTTGTGCCGTTTAGGTTGGAGCACTTGTTGGTACATACAGCATGCAGTAAGACATGCACAGGTATCTGCAAACAACTTGTTCACATGCACAAAATTAACTGAAGGTAAAATACACACAACACACACACACACACACACACACACACACACACACACACACCACTTCAGTAATCTCAGAGATGGCAGAGGGTTGAGGAGATTAAAGGCAGACTAACTGTGAAGTTTCAATTCTGTCTCCTCTGATAAAGATCATTCCTAGGAGCTATCGAGAGAGAGAGAGAGAGAGAGAGAGAGAGAGAGAGAGAGAGAGGGAAGAAGGTTAGACGCCTATTGTTCTAAAATAGAGACTATAGAGTAATAGAAAAAGAGAAAAAGATAATTATCTAAAATGTGTAAAGACAAAAAACATGTAGACTATGAAAGAAAGAGATGATTAAATATTGATGTTGCTTGTGAAATTAATATTGTTGTGGTCCTTACTGTAACTGCTGCTGTTTAATTTCAAGTGTATCTTCTGCTCTTGCAGCATATGGCATATACGTATTTTATTTCTCTGAGGCACATTTGAATCTTGCATTTCATTTTAAACAGTCCTCAGAGGCAGGAAGTGACACAATTGCAGACTGAAGAATAAGTGCAAAAAGAGAGATATAGAGAAAATGCTGCATTATGTGTTAGGCCTCCGGCTGATGATGTGATCTAGACAAACAGCAGAAAACAGTAAATTCTCTAATATGAAACAGGGGTTAGACTATATTAATGAAACATTTGCCAAGTTTCTGTTTTTAACAGAAATACTATTTTCACTTCTTAATTAATTCCAGCTGCTTCTACTTTGCTGTGCTTTTGTTCCCTTTTAAACTACTGTCATTAAAATAAAACACAACCTGCACATCCTGTTAAAAGCCTCAAAGCAGTGATGCACGTCCTGATATTGCATCATATTACATCACATCTATATATTCCATTATACAAAGGATAGTTGGGGTCCTTGATTATGATTGACTCAGCAACGTTCTGCAGCCATAGTAAAAATACACACCTGTGACCGCATTACATCACTATTACTGTGCCAAATAAATGGCAGATTTTGTTGTGATATTTTGATTTACTGGGAGAGCTCAGCATATGTGAGTGTCTGAAAGAGGTGGACAGGATGGAGGAGGAAGATAAAAAAGAAAGCAGAAACTCTGAAATTAACAAGAGAGGAAATTACACAGACTCTGTGGTCAGGTCGCTTTCTTCTTTCTTCTTTCTTTCTGTACTGAGACAATCTAACCGACGCCAACCCCTGTTTACCATGTAGAAAAACTCACAGGCGCTGGTCTAGAACCAAGAGGAATCAGTGACGGGGCATTAATGTGAATGATCCCTGCAATCTCATGGCACCCAAACTACAACAAGAAAACATACAGGGGCAGTATATTTGCTTCTGGCCACGCCCATTGTGTGGTAGAATTTAAGGTGGAAAGCTCTTTATGTGAAAAAAGAGGTGGTGAGTTCCACTGACAGCTCCTCTACAAATAAAAAAGTGGTTGGGATGAATGAGTGAGTGAGAGTACTTTTCACTTACTGTAACTGAGAGTCTGTCATTAAAGATTTTCTCCTGCTCTTGTAAAACATGGGATATACGTGTCTCTGAGGCACATTTGAATCTTACATTTAATTTAAATAAGCCTCGGAGGCAAAAAGCTAATGGAATGAATGAGTCAAAAAGGGAAGCTTGGAGCAGCAGAGTGGTCAGAATCACGACTGTGTTGTACACAAGACAGCAGGTGAACCAAGAATGTTTGCATGAACAGCAAATATTATCAACTGCAAATTAAAACAGAGAGGTGTTTTTTTTGCTAAAGTATGATGAAATATGCCAGGGAATGTAGAAATAAAGGCTTGTCTCTAATATAAGCCTGTTGTAAATAAAGGTTTGCTACAGCCACTATTTCGAGAGAATTTCAACTTACAATAGAATCAGACAGCAAAGGTTAGAGCTGTATCCCCCTACATGAAACAGAATAAGGCAACACTGAAAGAGAAGTCAGGCTTGAGAAGGAGAGAAATAAAAAAAAAGGGGAGAGAGACAACAAAAGCGTTAGAGGATGGTAGAGAAATGAAATACAAATCCAGAGAAAGAGAGTTAGAAGGCCCTGCTTGATGATTCATTTACGTGCTTAAACCTATTTTACACCGCTGCCCTGTTCATCCCCAACAACAATAGGTGGTAATTTCCCATGTGTTGATAAATTACATGGCTCTCTCAGCAAGTAGAACACACTGCTGCGCTATTATGAGAAAAGGCAAATGCTACTTAAAAAGAAGAAAGAAGGATGGAGGATTGAGGGAGAGCGGGTTGGAAAGTGGAGTGAACAGAGTGTAGGGTTAATTATTGTATTGGGAGAGAAATAAATGACAGTGCTGCAGTGTAAAAATGGAAAATTCTACATGTAGATAAAGATGGAAAATAATGTAAGAAGAGCAAGAAATAAAGGGAAGGTGGGCGCTGCCTGTTAAGCTGGAAAAAGAAAATGAAGGAGACAATGAGAAAGAGAAGAGTGCTAAATTGTATGGGCGTGCTAATTACTAACTACTCCTTACCAGAACATCAAAGCATGAGAGACAATAGACTTCAGGGACTATTTTTAATAAAACTGTGTTTCTGACCCCACCCCAGCCCCCCACGCACCACCAATTCCCCAACACACACACACACACACAGGCAGAGTAATACGATGGCTGAGAGCACAATTAAAACGCCCGGAGGCAGAATTGTTCAGGAAGGTGTTTCTGTCATGAAGCACAGACCCTACAGAGCGGGCTGTGTGTCCCCAATGTTGTGGGATCATGTCTGGAGGTTTTCCTGTGCTGCTTGTCGCCCACCGCCGCCTACCTCTCTCCCACATTGTTCCTGCCACTCCCCCGCACACTGCCGAGTCTAAGAGAAAAGGAAGACAACAACGTGCAAGATTCAAAGGAATAAAAAAAGCTGTGAGATGTCAGGAATGTAAAAACAAAATAGCAATATTAACTTCAAGCCTAAGAAATATAAAGACCAAACTGCACAGAAGCATAAAAGATTCAAGCCTCACGTGTTAGAGCACCGTCACTTCATTTTAGGTTTCAAGGCTTGTAATATTTCTACATTTAGGATTTATGGCTTAGTGACTTTGCAGTTGCCTTACAGAAATATTTCAAATGATTCTTTTTATAAGGTCACTACATTACTTTTCAATTTATAATATGTACCACCACACAATTTGTCCCCATTAAGATTTGTTTTTATTTTTATTTAGCACAGTACACTCACATAGCGTCTGCTTGGCCTGTGCATCCTATCCAGAGGTCCACCAAACAACAGGGAAGAGAAGTGTTGACAGTTGGTGGTCAAAGGTGTTGCTAAAGAAAAGATCCTAGCCTCCAATCAGGATTGCCACACCCAGTGTGGCGGTAATTGCAGTGCTAATAGGACATTAGAGATGGCCTTGTGCTACATGGAGCACTTTAGGTTAACTATGGCACTGACGTTTTTTGTTATCAAAAACCCAGAATTTTTCTTCCTGAAAACTTCAAATGGATTTTTGATAACTCATTTTGAATTCTGGGGTGTATACATAAACGTAGCCTTTAACATGTGTGTTGGGGTGACAAGTTAACCTGGCCCATTTCTCTGGTAGCTGATTCAATATGTGAAAGGACAATAACTGGAGGATTCACTGATGAGTAGTCAATGTGTGTAGTGCTTGTGAGTTAACCTATGAGCTTCCTGGGGAATGTTATTAATGCTGCGAACTGTGAAATGTGCCCTGTAGTTTTCTTGTAAACAAACAAAAGGGGTTTTTACATTCAGTCTTACACAACAGAATTCATTGTGTGTATCGTTGATGCCTGACACGTGTTGAATGCATTTTCTTCCTCATAAAACATTTGTAAAGAGTCACTTTGTAGTAAATTAGCTGTATCTTCTGTTACATAAAAGGACGTTTGGAAATGAATGAGGATACTGCAGTATTAGTTTGTGAGCTTAAATCTCTTTTGCAGAGTGAAACGATCTAAACCCATCTAATTCGAGTAATGTCTCTGTTGATGTACTGCATGGGGCTGGATGGAGATGCTACATTCTGTGGCTAGAGGGACATTTTAATCCATCAGATGGCTGGACTGAACAGTTTCGCTAAAATTCACAGCCTCCCCCAAATCAGACTGTAGTGAGTGCTTCAGTAAAGGTCTAAATCTGTCATTACAACAATACTGCCAACTATACTTTGTCAGCAGCTCTTCATAACGTGTCAGTGCCTTGCTTTTACTTGTGGTCCCTGTGGTTTGGGAGTTATTATAATACCATAAACTGGGACAAAATCCAAAATGGAGCTTAAAATATGTCCTGCAAAGGTTATGAAATGCATAGTCTTTCAGACCGTCTCAGTATGATCCCACAAAGCTCTATCAGCTGAAAAGACAGTTCACTCTTAGCAGATTTATTTGGGTCTTTATCACCATTATGGAGGCAAGCTTCATCAAACCATAATTGACTTCTGAAATAACCTTGTTCCTTATTACTTATGCACTTGGGAGTCCTTCATTCATTTGCTACATTACTTTTCTGTGTCTACTGCTTTTGCCCTTGACACCAGACTTTCTTTGGGTATATCATATTGCTGAAATAATAGTGTGTCTTACTGCTTAAGTGTTTGGCACACTGTCTTCTTAGCACATTGTCTCACTCGGTTAATGTTCTGGAGCTGAAATACATAACATGAATCAGGTTAAGAAGGTGAACATACTGCAATCCTTGAAGGGTCAGTTCACCTAAATGATAAAAGATGTATCTACATGGAATTGCCAGTTCATTAGGTACACTTAGCACAGATTAAAGCTGTTTAAAGGCTCCAGTGTACTCCAACATAAGGATGGTGGAACAGCTTCAACAATCCAAAATTTCCACCCACTTCACGCAGTGATTGGCCAGCTGTGTGTAGGTGAGACGTCTCTCAAGCTTTCTTTTCCTATATTCTCTTTTTCAATATTTTTGTCACTTGCCACCTTTTACCCTGCTTTGAGTTCGGTCGGAAGACTTTTGCTTTCAGACATGGTCACATGACACGTACATAGTAGTTCTTTTTGAGTATATGTGAGTACTAATACATAAGTCCTGCAAAAAATCCTACCTTCCTAAAGGTTATAATGTGTTTTGTTAGTGGTTGTTTGTTTGCTGTTGATTTTGTGTTTTGTCTTTTTGTGCTTTCTTCTTTCAGTGTATTGTTGTAGATTGGTCCACAACACCCAATACAGTGTTGGAGAGCAACACAAGAGCACAGCTCGCACAAGGGCTGGTTTTGGACAAAAATGTGGTAATTATGTTTGGCTTCGAGCCGGCTCGGTTACTACTCTTTTCAGGTCAGTTTCAGACAGAAATTGTGGCCCGAGCCACACTCTAGTGTGCACCCTCAGAGGAGAGTGTGTGCTGGTCGCACCACAAACCATGCTGAGAGCATTATACTGAGTGTATTTCTAATATTTTGTACACATCATTCATATAAATGAGACTAAAGATTAGGAAACACTTTAATATTTATACCTAATAAGATTACATCTGCTGTGTTTTCCAAAGTTAATCTATTCCTTCTTGGAAATGCAATATCTTGAAACATGTACTCGCACACCAATACACATCTAAATGCATTGAGTGAAAGGTTCAACTAACGGGTATCACAGTCCATGTGAACTTTTCATACTCTGCATTGCGAGCAGATCATCATGTATCAGAAGACCTTTTACCTCAAATGACATTTGGCTGGATCAATTCAATCTGAAGTCTGGCAATCCAGATGATTGATGTTCTTCATCATCTCTTTGCATATCGGGAATGATTGCTCATTAGCAAATTCATTCTATTTCCAGTTTAATACAGTTTCCGGAAACACACATTATTCTGTGCAATCATCAAGTTTGATACAAGAATTTAAAGTCGTTGCTAACAAAGCCAGCTTTGATGGATTCCTGTTGTGACTGCAGTCCAATACAAATGCTTTTACCTTCACATCAATAACGTCACTTCGTCTTTTGTCAACTTGTGGCCATTTGAGTAGTCAATTGTCTTGAAATACAAGGAGTGTTGTAAATTGTTCAATATCAAAGTTGATTTTTTGATTTTTAGATATTTTATGAGTTTTATGGGTCTCTCCCTTCATTTCTTTCTATCTCTGTTTTGCTCTAAACAGTACGAAGTTGTAAAACCCTTAAAAGCTACCTCTGCGATTCTTTCTCTGGTGGCCTACACATCATGTTTTATGCACAAGTCAAATAGAACATTTCCTGGGTGAGCTTGAAACAGAGAGGTAGAGTGTGTGTCTACTGTGCTTGTGGGTGTTGTGTGTGTATGAGCTTATGCACTAACTCTTGTGCTAACAATGTGTTAATTGTGCAGTTGTACAATGTAAAGCCATGTGACCACTAAAGACCTGCTTCAGGTGAGTAAAGAAAATCATGTTGTAAAGATGAGCTACATCCAACTGTGTGTGTGTGCGTGCGTGCACATGTGTGTGAGTGTGTGCGCACGCGTGCACGTGCACATCTTGTGTTGTGGTTTGAAATATTATTGCACAGAAAAACACAAGGGACATCTGTGAAAATGTCCCTCTTGTATGTTAACATGATCCCTGAGGGGAATAACTGCGTATGGCACCAGATGAAGTTTGTATTTGTGTGGAAACATATAAATGTACAATGTAATGAATGTACAAGCTGAAACATGCATTCTCAGTAACTCTTTTTCATTCATTTTCCTTTCATGAAAGCCATGTGTGATTTGCACTGGTCTGCTCAGGATAAACATGAATACATGTAGCATAGACATAAATGAAATAATCAATATATTTATATATTAATAAAGAAATAACTTTGATAATGTTGCAAAATTGGCACAACTAGAGGATATTGGTCAAATTGAGCATAGTACCAAGGAGATCAAACCCTGTATAGACTGTTAACATTAATAATTTGACTGGTCTGTAGATACAGTAAACGTATGTTTGTTGTTGTACATGCATACACTAGTATCCCTGTCGTCTGCAGTGTATGTATAATGAGAGCTATTAACAACCAGAGTAAAATGTATGTACATTCTTGGCTAATGAAGTTAAAATGGCTACTGCTAAAGTGTCATTACTTTTGACTACACTTTACTGTGTCAAAAGAAAGTAAGTGTGCAGTGAATCAATAATATACTTTAAATCAATGCCAGTTGTGTTGCTTAATCCGAAAGGGGAAGGTGTGTTTGGCAGTGCAAACCAGAAGTCAACCAATAATAATACACTTGTTTTGACCTTGAAACATAAAGGTTAGGTCTCAGGCTTGACTTGGAATTTGACTTGGGACTTGCAGGTCTTAACTTGGTGTTACATCCCATGAGATATAGGGAAGTGGGATGTCTTTAGGTGTAGTTTTGTTGTGCTCTTCCTCTCTCTATCTCTCTGTGGCTCTGTTCTTTACTGCAGGTATGATGGCCACAATTGCCCTCCACGGGTGTTGGCCGGCGGAGCCGCTCATTGGTTCAGCCAGAGGCCTGGTAGAGGAGGAGACGCTACAAACCATGATAAGAAGACGCCACAGGGAAGAGCAGGAGGCGCTTCGAATGGGAGCTACGAAAGATAAACAAGAGAAAGCTACACCAGAAACGAGACGTCCTTCGACCACCGATTGTGGCGAATCGAGGGCCGGACTCAACCGGCACTCTTTAGCTTCATTTGTCCACAGTAAACTGTTGTTGATTATGTTATACCACCAGACACGTGTTGGGACGGATCGGAGGCTAGCTAAGAGGGGGTACCCCGCACGCTTCATCACGCAGCATCCCCTTTTAGACACACTAGGTAAGGAGTTGACGCCTCCCGTGTATTTAGGGGTTCTAAGCAGCAGCCGTTTTGTTATATTACTTTCAGTTTGATTCTCCATCACCTTTGATTGAGCTGTGGACTTTGTGTAAGGATCATTGTGAGACCAGTACAACAATTGGAAATAAACCAACTGGTCTTTTCCGACCAGTTTTTCCTCTTACTGCTGTTTGTGATTGTGTGTTATCATCCTTAGATCCTCTAGACACCATTAGGGACATAACACTTGGTCTTAACTTGGGACTTGTTCTTTACTTGGAATTTAGGTCTTAAATATAGATTTAACTTGAGGTTTGAAGCTTTTGATTTAGGAGTTGTTGGTCTTGACTTGGGATTGACCTGGTTCTTCATAGCCATGACTTGAGACTTACTTGTGACTTCCAAAATAATTACTTTATCCAACCTCTGGGAAACGCTAAAAACTTTACGGATAACTAGATCTAGTTACTTTGACAACAAATCTAAGGGGAACACTCATCACAAAAAAGATGGAGAGGGAAATATAATTTTAGTTGATTGTATGGGAATAGGCAGCACAGTGGCACAGTAGATAGTACTGTTGCCTTGCAGCAAGAGGGTCCTGGACTGGAACCCTAACTGCTGGTTGAAGCTGTTTTGTGTGGGTCTACATGATCTTCTGTTGATTGTTTGAGTTTCCTCTCACAGTCAAAAGATAAAATTACAGATTTACAGATGTCAGTCTGAAAAGTTGTGTCTGTGTGTAGCGTGTTAGCTCTGTGATAGACTGGCAACCTGTCCATGGCATATTGTGCCACTTACACGTACCACTATGTTACAGGATAGGCTTCAGCATGGAGTATGGGGATGCTCTCTGATGTGACAGCACATGGAATACATACCAAATAGCATCTGTCATCTCAACCCAATCTCAGATAATCTCCCAAAACCCAACCTAGAGCCAAAACATATAAAGCCACAACGTATGCATTTATGATGAACCATGCTGTCTAGGTTAAATTCTACTACATGTTCACTGATGCCTCTCTCATCTGTAACTCTGCACCAGCACCACAGCCAGCCAGGGAACAAATTGTATTTCCTCTAGAGAGTAGGTACAAGCTTCAAGAAATTGCTTCTGAAATTACTGCCCACCTCAGAGCACATCTTTAGATCACAGATAGAAAACATGATCTAAATGAGGCCCAGGCAGCCTTGTGCTGCTCTGGAACCCTTTATTAAGTAGCCGCAACTACAGTGCTATTGTAGGACTCAGCTTCGGCCAGCATTTACATCAAAAGCATAAATGCCTGAAGGATTGTTGTGAAGCAGAGGAGAGATGCATTTATCATTTACTCATGGAAAACTGTGAGCATATTGCAAGCTTGAAACCTGCGTGGCCTGTAAGCAGACAGCCAGCAGATCATCATGCATCATAATGCATACACTGTAGCATTGATTGTCAAAGCTCAGGGAACCACTCATGATGCATGATGGATATGCAATAACAGTAAATTGTTGTGGTCTTCCGATCTGCCAATGCTAAAGGTATAGCAGGTGGGAACACATTCATAACTGACTACGGGTTGAACTATACAAAATAAAATGCAAACAGCCCAAAGAGGGTAACCACAGTGCAAACTGAAGTTTCTTTGTCAAGCCCTTTTAAAGTGATAATGGACTATGCTTGATGGACTTCAACCACAGGTTTCATTGCTTTGAGTCTGTTTACAACCAGACTTAATGTCATGTCATCTTCAGTCTCTATCCACTTCCCTTTACACTGGCTGGACTAACGTTTGATTTTCCTTTCGCTTTCTGCTCAACACTATGGCAACAGTAGGACGCAGATGGGAATAACATTACTGCCAGTGGCAGTCAGTATGAACAACCAACAGTAGCATCATCAGCATATAGTAAAACGGAACATGGTGTTTAAAATGACAGCCACATCAGTGCAGTCAGATTTACTACACATGGTCAACATAATGTGTTTAAACTTTGGTTTGGTTGCTATAACCCCAGATGTGTCTTTATGTCTTTATGTATCTTTACCAATATCACAGGTTAGTTTACATTTGAAACCGTCAATAACTGATTATACAGCCACTTGAGTGGCGCAGGAAGAAGTAGTAAAAACATCGCTAACTTGTTATCACCTTAAAGTATGACAATCTTATTAACACACAGTTGCCTTTACACATCTATCACACACAGAGTATCACTACACTTTATCTGGAGTTCTGTCCACCTGATGAATGTCAGTCCAATAGTTACTCTTTCTTTTGCTCAGTTTTTGGTCTCCACCAACTGCTGATAGAAATATCTGTTCACCAGCTAGTCACGGAAGTGTCTGCCTGCTGCTTGGTTCTGGGCAGGTAGTGTACAGTGGGTTTGTCAGAATGTTTTTGCTGATAAATACCTGATGCAGGTCGAAACAAGGATGACATGAGCAGTGAGACTGAATCAAACCAGCAAATCTGTGGGCTGGAAAACCAAAACGATGAGCTGAAAAGCGTTAGAACGCTCCATAATGCTGAGAGAAGAAGGAGTCAGGTGATAATTCGTCATTACGAGGGACCCCTTTCACATACAAGTGCAGAAAAACACATCTCTTTTCCCTTCCGTGTCTTTTCTCTCATTCCCTACCTTCCCTAACTTTCTCTCATTATCGGTGTCTTTGCTGTCCCTCTCCATTTTTGTCATTCTTCTTTCTTTATACCCTAACTTTCTAACTCATTGCTGTTATCACCACACCATCTCACTTTTCTCTCTGAGAGAGAAAAGTGTTTTTTCTCCCCCTCTGTCACTTTATATCTCTATCTGCCCTGCTTTGTGTTCCATTTCCTTGTCTGTCCACATGACACTATCTTTCTCTCAGGCTTTCTACCTCTTCCATTTTCTCAAGGCGAAAAATCAACAAAATCTATCTCAAGGTCTCTGTCTCTCACAAAATATCTGAGTCTAGTTCATTTTGTCATTCTCCTCAATTTCAGTGTAGGTGAGACAGAAAAAAACAGGCATTATATAAAATATACATATACTAGTAGTTTATATTCATACCATCTTGAAATAAATGGGCAAACTGAATACTGAGTGTTTGTGTGTGAGTGTCTTAGTCACACACATTGTCCCTCAGGCTGTGGCATTTATCAGCATATTGGCCAGTCAGATGTGTTATTTGCTTCAGTGACATATTCAGAGTTTACAGTTGCCATCCTGCTTTGTGTTTGTCTCTCAGTTGAGGCTGAAATAATTAAGTTCAGCTCAGTTCAGTTGGTGCATTATTGTTATTATGACACTGCAGTCCCGTATACTGCCATAGCAGAGGGTGACAGAATGACTTACACTCACTACAGAACAAAGGCAATCAATTATGTACAGATTATCTACATACAGTGTCATTCTTCTTTTTGTATTGTTGCTCATTTTCCTTCATTTACACCAGTAATTAAATTTCCCAGCCAGAGTTTGTCTCTTTTCTGCCACATAAAACTTGTTATGTTGGCAACATGCATCAGGCTATCTAACAAGCAGTCATATTGGGTTTAAAACGGTCCCTTTGACTCTACTCAGGGAACATTTTGCAGGTGTGCTATTGATGGCTGTGAATTGCATTTGAACTGGAGTATTTTGTTCATGCGGAGGAGAAAGACAGATGGACCATTTGAGCATTTTCATGCAACCCAACCCACCCCACACACACACACACACACACACACACACACACACATATATATAATTACTTGATGTGGACATCCAAGGAACACAGAAAATGCAGAATACTGCTGCTACATTCAAACACTGACTGGCTTTTATGTATTGTGTTGTATTGTGTTGTGTATTGTGCTGTATTTTAAGTGGTCAGTCTGCAGCAATTCATCACAACAGCTTGTGAGACAACAACTTGCCAGATGCCATGAGTTTTCTGTGGATATTCATGGTTCCCAGAGGATAAATACTTACAATTTGGAGTGGCAATCTGAATTCTTCTCTAGCACCAAAGGTCAAAGTTCAATTGTACCCCAAATTAAAATCTAATCAGCAGATTGTTGCAGTGCCATTTGTTGAGTGGATTGATGCTTCCCATAGGATACTTTGTGACAGACGACATCGACCCAGCATTTATCATGAAGTATATCCCACAGGCACCATCAGGTCAAGCGGTCATCTTGGTGTACGAGATCCTGTTAGCAGCCTAAATTTCCATCAATATCACAGAAGCTGTGGATATTGATTGTTCCGAGACGACTCATTGACCTCTAAAGAAAATTGCTTTTTAAGTCAATGCATAGACATAGATGGGAAGAGATGAACATTTTCTTCATGTGAATTTAATTGATAAATCTACACAAGTTGATGTTTAAACTGAGACAAAAGGAAAAAGGAGATAAACTATTTTATGCTAGGTATGCTCTTTGTACTGAAATCTGTCTTGCACCTCATAATAACGGTCTCTTTCTGGGGCATTTATTTTAAGATCTATACCACACAAAATCAGTATGATAAAGTTGACACTGTATAATTTGAAGTCAGAGAAATATACACAAAAACATTGTTAACTTTGTGGTTCATTAATGATCTAAAACAGTTAACAGTAGATAGGAATGAGAGTTGTACCCTGCAGGCATGTTTTCCCCACTTAGTCCTATCTCTGTATGTTTATCTGTGCTGCTACATAGCTCCAACAATGGCAATAGTCAGTGAGTTGTGTTCCATGCCTCAGTAAGAGAAAACAAATGTGAAGAAAGAAATTAAAACATATAGAGCAAAAGATGGACTGGCTGAAGATATGAGTAGCAGAGAAATGGATACAGGGAGGAGGAGGAGAAGAGACAACATTTTGTCTATAATACCTATTTTATGTGTGCAGCAGAGCGAGATGGACACATCCACAAACGCACACAAAGCAACCCAAGACGAGCCATTCATCTAACTGTCCCATTCTGAATCTAGCTGAGTGAGATATCGGCATCTCTCCATTTAGCTTCAGCCATGGTCGAGACCAAGATAGCATCTGCCCTTTCTAGAGGCCAGCACAAATCCATAGAGCGCTGTGACAATTATCCACAATCAATGTCCACTTACCTGCCATTCACAGTGACTGAATACTGCTGTCTGAATAAAGCCAATGTCTATCTCAGTTATTTTTATAAAAGGGCAGGAGTGTGCATGTGGGAGATGTTTTTCTCACAAGTATAAACTATATTGTAATCATTAGAGCGATTGCCAGCATTGTGAATGGAGGAAACCTGTGAAATGAGCGAGTTTGGCCATAGTGGTTGCATTCAGTCACACTTTGTTTCACTGAGAAGTTCGAAGTTCTTTAGATATCTACAGCTATGTAAATATCCATGCATGCCTTTAATGGATTTTTCATGACAATGTTTCTCAACCTGCTTTGTCATTTTCAGTTTGTGATTTCCCAGAACACCAGATGGAGAGGTGTAAACCTGTTCCAACTGGATTTGATTAAGTTTGGATCCTAAGTGGTTCTCTCCACCACCCAGGCATCCATGGCACAGCAAGTCCTCCCCTCATATCATAATTCTCCTTTCTCAAAAGTCTGTGGCCTCTGCTGTTCTTGTCACCCTTGCTAGTAGGACCTTGCTTCAATCAAAAACAAATCCTCTTAATCTCTGACCGGCAGTAAAGAACTGAGCAGAGGATGTGGTTCTGGAAAATTGAGTGCCATCAATTCTGCAGACCTGTGTAAAAGACTTGAGGGACAGGTTCATTACTGGTCGAGATATTTATGATGACAAAATGTTTTCATGTTCTCTGCGCTTTCGGGAAAGACCAAGATTGTCTGTCATGCTACACACGTGTAAGTCTAGTATTGTCTCTTTCATTTTTTTCTTTTACTTTGCTGTTGTGCTGAGAGTTCCTCGTTACTGATGCTACTTGTTGCTCTTGGCAAAATTCCCAGCTGTTTCACGGTGCTCTTTGTTGGAGGACTCCTCAATAATGAGTATTCTGACATGAAGACCAGAATGGAAATAAAGATGTGGCTCACCTTCGTGCAGAAAGACATTGCCATTCATGCTGTTAGGTGAATTGAAGGGAAGGAACCTTTTTCTGGTGTCTTTTGAGATGTGTTCATGGATAATCTATTATTCTAGGTGGTTCAATTGTGAAAGAAAAGAACAATTTTTACAGAAAGGAAACGTGTGTCCTTGTATCTCACACCTGGAACAGGGCAGTACTCAGCTGCTCAGGGTGCTGGGTAAAATGAAGGGTGGACTTTTTTTATTTTACAAATTCTGTCTTTTGTGGTTTGGCTTTTAGTGACAACTCATATACAACTTTCTTTTTAAACCTTTTGGTAAAAGCTGAATGTGTGTTTCTACGTGCGTGAAACCTGATAATAACAATAACACACGTTGCTTTGTGTGTTATTGTTATTATCAGGTTTCACACACGTAGAAACACACATATAACAATAGCACACAAAGCAACACGTGCAGTCGAGGATTCACAAAAACACACAATCGCAGAAGAACGTATTCACACACAAAACACATCAAGACACACATGAATACATTAAGAAACACATGCACCAACACACACACACACACACACACACACACACACATAGGTCTACTCCTCAGTGAAAAGTGCTGCTGGCATAAACAAAACCAGCACACAAAGTACAGGGAGGAGTAATGCACAGGCATGAAAACAGGACACTGACTATGTTTGACAGAGCAGAGAATGTGTATGTGGGTGTGTGTGTATGTGTGTGCGTGTGAACCTGCTGTGAGTGCAATTGAGATTCTAAGGTCACAAGCCTTGTAGAAATATTTCACTTCAAACTAAAGACACCCCTCTGAGAACACACACATACACATACACAGAGAGAGAGAGAGAGAGAGAGCCGTAGATGCCTCAGAAGTAGTTTAAGCCAGCAGACCTCCACAAATAGGACACAGAAGAGAGGAGGAGACGAAGATGAATGGAGAGGAAATGGTAGCAGAGGAGCAGAAAAGCAGGGTGGAATGGGTACGAAATAAATGTTAGCGAGTGAGAGGAGTGGAAAAGCGAAGAAGGACGTAAAAGATGAGGAAGTGACTGAAGAAGACAGCAAGTGACTCTTGGCACGAAAGTTTCATTCACCTCCAATGAGACGCAGTAAGCATTTCACCAAATGGAAATATGCACAAGGTGACCAAAATCAAGGCAAAATCAAGGGTTGGTGACCCACACCAGTCAGAGTGTCGTTGTTTAGGGCAGTTTCCAGGGCACCTCAGCACAGAGAAGGATTCGAGCTCTGCTTACAGAGCAGAGAGACTACTGCAGTCATGCAGATGTAGATCAGATAGATCGAACAATAGGTTGCGTTGAAAATGTGTGATAGATAGGTCCAAGAACCATTAAGTCGGCACTAAAGCAAGGGAAAACACGATGAAGGGGTCCAAAAGGGAATGTGTGGTACAGAAAGAAGTCACACTTTATTTAGCTGTCCTTCCAGAACAGTAGTTCCAACTCCCTTTCATGAGTAGAGAGGAATGAAACCTGGATTCACCCACTCAGTGTCTTTTAGGAGAAGAGGAGTGTGACTGATAGATAGATTAGAGCAACTTGAAACTCTTGGTACTGCAGTCTCAGTAGATTAGCAAACAAAATTTGGGTTTATTTTCTTTGTTACACCACCATGGGGTAGATTGGAGATGACAGCAGCGTGTTGCAGAACTGATTAGACCGACTTCTCTGTGCTTCATTGAGGCTGATTGACACATGATGCTGCAAAAATGCTAATTAGTTGACTGTTAATCCAAATCTGGTGATGTGTTTGTAGTTGAACTAAAAGGTTGAGCATAATCAAAATGCCTCAGGCACAAGAAAACCTTTCAAAACTCTTGATGAGCATTTACAAGAAGTTTGAATTACATACAGAAATGTGCAGAAAAGTTCAACTTCAGCCAAGTTTGTGAAGGCTTTTATTCTGCAGTATTGTTGTACAACCATTGTTCTTTGATTTGGGACATCTTGGAGGCGGGCTGGGGTTAGTCTATCTTTGAAGTGTCATTTAGCAGCATAATCTCAGTGGCCATTCAACTGGTAAATGACACTTCAAAAGCCAAAAGAGGAGAGAAAATGACATCTGCTGTTGAAAGTGGCTCACAGGGATCTGCAACATGTAGCATCATTTTAACATTTCAGTTGACATTGATACAGTTGGTGAAAATCCTACATGTGGCTTGGGACCTTAATGAGGCCGTCTTGAACATAACTGATGGGACCTCACATGGCAACATACGTATTTTTGTCTGCATTTGCTGGAGGTCCAGGGGATACCCTCAAGATCACAATGTAATATTCTCATACACTCCCTGGCTCACTGCTCACCCTCTCCCTCCCTGAAATGATGTCAGTCCCAGCCCAAGATAGCAGACTTTCAGGCAGTCACTGTGGCCCATTGACCTTGCCTCAAAGCCACCAATATTAGCATCCGAGGTTAATACATACACACATGCAGGAGTTCACACAAACATATACCCCAATAAGTAGAGTTTGGAAACAATAGCATTTTACTGATTTTGAATCTTTTTCAATATTCTATAAATAACTAAAACAGGATTTAAAACAAGTTTTTACTGGTAGTCTCTTTCACATTGACAACTATAGCTACAATATAAAAATAGGTTTTGCAGCATAGTATTTAAAATGTTACATACATATCAGCTCATTAAATGATTGATATTTGAAATGATTAAATGATGACATTTTGCACACGGTTCATGTTTTACTATCGCTAACTCACATGTCTCTTTACAGTACTGGTAAATGTCAGCATGCTAACGTCATAAACTAAGATGTCAAATATAAGCATGTTAGCATGTGGCCATCATGCCATCTCTTTTTCAATCTCTCGCCCTCTCTCTCTCTCTTTTTCTGACTTGTGCTCTCTCTCCACAGTGGTGGGTAATTAAAGTGGTCAGGGCCATTCCTTTACCCGGGGGGTGGGAGACTTATTCAAAGGCTGCCGAGATCAAAATGAAAACCAATTAGCGCGTCTGTCCTTTTCTAACGTAGGGAGAGCCAGCCATCTTATTGGTTGGCCTCTTGTCTTTTTCTCAATGCAGAGAACGCTCGCTGGCAGGCTTGGATTGGATCGGGGTTAAGGTAGAAAAGGTGGAAATGCTTGTGGGAATGGAGGAGCTTTCTGTATCAGGTGTCATTGAAGAGGTGCTTGTAGGGGCATACGCATACAAAAAGGACACACATGAAGTGCTCATCTGAGAGCAGTTCAATTGATAAGTCAGAGGGACGTCAGAGGGACATGTAACCTTCCCCACAATCTTATCCATAAAGACAAATGAAGGATGGGGAAGGATGTAAAGGAAGGTGGAGTTTCTGTATCTGGACAGTGCTGAGTATGGTGAAGTCTAAGGAATCGGTATGTAATACTTAAAGTGCTTGGTTATTGAATAAAATATGGAAATGTATATCTAGTTATCATAATACAATATTAATAATCCATATATAGTATATTCACAGTATATATATTTCCCCAAAAGTCAAACATTGTTCAATCCTACACATACTAGAATGTCCACATTTTCAAAATGTCTTTCTTTTGTCTCTCCAATGCAGTTTGTAACTTCTGTTATAATGAATAATGTTTAATGTAAAAATACATTTAAAGCTAACAAAAGCAACTATGTAAACTATGTTTGAAGGAAACAAAATGACAAGTTAATTAAGTCAAATTAAAAGCTGAATGTATATGAGGTATAATTACAACAAGTAGAACAGAACATTTGATCAAAGAACATATTTGCTTTAATGTTAATGTATTTCCTGAGATTTAGCAAATCTTTTGATTTAGATATTTAGGTTACTCAGATTTGCTATATTGTTTCCCATTTTCCACTTTCTGCAAGTGTGCTCAACAGCTTATCCTACAGATGAGGAAACATGAAAAGTCTTGTTCTTCCACAATGTCTTTTCTGTCAAACATGTAAGTTTGAAGCAATGAGGTTTTTACTTCTTGAACTCCATGTAACATCTCTCAACTGAGAGGCTGCTGTCGACAGATACTGCAATAGATTTTCATGTTCAAGGAGGTTCTAGTGTGGTTACATAAGGGACTGTGTCCATGGAAAACATAAAACCTTTCTTTGATTAGTATCTATTAATGAAAAATGGCATTCATTTGCACAAAGAAGGATGTAAATGTTTCAGGATACTTCACACAGTTAGAGAGAGAGTAATGGACATGTCTACTGTACTGTGTTTCTTCTAGCTCTCTGTGGTTTGACCCATCAGGTTCAGTAGATAGAAATAAGCCTTTTGTCCAGCAAGTCTTCAATTACTCTCTTCTCTGTCCTCCAGGCTTTAAACAAATCAATATTTTGGAGGTTTTAGGCCAAGGTAGTGATCAGCCAGTCTGCTGTACCCCACTTAACTTCTGTATCAGACCCAAGGCCAAGACAGATTCTGGCAAAATCCATTCAAATGAGCAATGGGAGTACCTATTCTTCTCTTGTGGGTCAGTGATTTGACCCTTCAGGTCATTGGGATGGAGAGGGTTTTTTTATGTAGTCTCTCCCTTCATTTGCGCTCTACTATGTCCTTCAGGCAATGCACAGATCAATCTAATGCATAGAGGACAGGAAGCTTAGAGCACATGACACTATTGGTAAGAAAAATCTCTTGAATTTATATTTGGCATAGTTGTCACTGTAACAGTAAATCAAGTCTTTTGGTCTTTTGCTGATCACACATTTAGCCAGGTCTGTGTAGGCTTTTTCTGTGGCGTGCTACTAGGCTAATAATGTGGGTCACCATCTTGGAATAATGCCTAATCTCTCCCAATTCTGAATTAGTGTAGGATTTCAATGCGTGAGTTCAGGTGTAGGCTGCTAGCTTGATTGCTTTGCTCCATTAACCTCTAAAGGTGAGAGAAAGTGTTTTAGGCAGGTACTTGTCAATCTGTAATTGAACAGGTTTTAGAAGTGTATTTCCAAACTCCTTCTAGCCACCACAAAGGGAAACATCTATGCACTGGGTGTGCGGTGAATTACTGCCCTTTTTGTCCCACAGGCATCCTACAAATGAGCTTGTTTGAGGCCAAGTTGTTGATGGACTAGTCCTCTCAACTTCAATCAGCTTCACCGACATGAAACAAAACCAAGCTGGACTGAAAAGATTTCTGACAAATCAGCGACAGAAATGCCCACTCTATTCATTCAAATTATTTGGCTTGACCCTTGAATCCATTTGCTTTTGACACAGACTTCATTCAGAGGTTCATCTAAATTAGCTTAGATGTGACAACCTGCTCAAGCTTAAAGATGTTTTGATTTTTTCAAAGAAACTGATCGACTCGATATTAAAGAAGCTGACAGAAGTGAAAACAAATGAAACCGGGCCTCTGTTATTATAGAGACTTATGGAGTCTTCCTGGGCATCTCTGTGCCCCAGGCATCCGGCAAATCAATCTACAGCTGAAGTGATCAGTGGTCACTATTGCTTTCAGCGGGAATGGGGATTGGCAAATGGGACCAAACATAATCTGTAATAGATTGAATCTGGAAAACAAACTAGAGGTCATGATGAGGGAGATGGGGTATTCATTCATTCAGTGGCTGTCTTGTGAATGACCCTGAGCCCAATCAGGCCTCTAGCTGACTGATGCAGAGAAGTGAAAAAGGCTGATGACCCATGTGCCTGTGAACGAGGATGCACAAAAGAGTTTCAGGAGAAGGGTTTGGCTTACATTCTTTTTTATTTCTAATTATAAATTATTACTCATAGTGGGGAAGTCTGCCAAGCTGCCATTCATTGCTGTCGATAATGCCACTGATTAGTTTGCAGATCTGGCTAATATTGATCCTAATTGATCAAATTTGCTAATTGCTGCCATAATATAGGTGGGGATGCATGAGCATGCAGTGACGTTGATGATCACATGTGGACCACTGAGGTAGTATGCATGACATCACCCACAACACAATGGTTACTGCTCACTGCTCTTTTGTAGGTACAGGAGCCAGACAATATACTGGCCAGGTGCAGGAAGCCTCTGTGGAGCCGGGGAAAGACAGGGAAGAGGCAACCACAACAGCCGACACCAGCAGGCATCTTTTTCAACCTCCATAAAAGATGTCTCTTTATGCCTTAATATCTTCTTAATGGTAAAATGAAATTTCAAAATTGCCATCAAGATGTTATAAATAAAATTAGCGATTAAGAGCCTAACCACTTATAGCAACTTTGGGAAAGAAATAGGGGCTTTATGAACGGAATCCTGCATTTTGGAGACACCTTATACCAGCTGTTAAGTTTGCTGAATTTGACAGCACTTTTGTACTGGCTTCACAATTTGGACATGGAAGTGGTTGCTTGATCCTAACCCATGGGAATTCATGTCACTGATTTGATTTGATTAATTGTCAGTGCAGAATTTAGTGTCTGATTATTTAAATGCTACTTTTGAAGGCTTTTCCATCCTGATTTGGCCTTTTGAGCAGGGACTCATGATCACTCATTATCTCATGTAATGACTCATCATTTTGGCTGAATCAAAAGTTTCATTCACACACACTAGTGCAGTGCCCTGCTTGCAGCAAACACGTGCCTGTTCGGAGCACATGCCTGTTCAGAGCTGACCGATTGCTTGGCCCCCAGAGGTGCTGCTTGCAGCACTCTCGAGAACCGCTCACCTGATCGACTTCACACTCAACACTGCACTCCCATGGGTCCTCAGCAATACACCTGCCAAGTGTGAAGTCGATTGGATGAACGGTTGTCGGGGAAATCGAAGGACAGACAGACAGACAGACATGCAGACAGACTCTCCTTCCTTCAGTTAGATAACAAACAATCTCAAAATCATTACAAATAGTTGCACAAATGACATGAAAGAGCAAATGAAACTGTAAAGATATGTCCGAAATATGTCAGAAAGCATCTTTTCGCAGACTTAAAGACCTCCACCAGCAATCTCAATCTTTCCGTGACTCTTACTCACGGGCAGGTGAAATAGCAAATTCAGGTTTAAGCTCTGCACAAGTCAAACATGCTTCTGGGTAATACAAAGAAAAGCCTCTCGAGGCACAAAAACAAATATTACACAAGCACACACACACACACACACAAATATATGTATAATATATCAGTGATACACTCATGCACACACACACTGATGCAGGCAGAGAGAGCAGTGAAATGAGCGTTGCTCAGCGGTTGCTGCTGCCTTTGGTCTGCAGACATAAAGAAGGTTGAAATTCAATCAGTCACTCTTTGGCAGGAACCTCAAGCGTGTGTGTGTGTGTGTGTGTGATCGTGTGGCTAATGTGTGTGTGCATTTTAAAGCATGTGATTCTATGCATAGCCCTGCATGACTGTGTACAATATCAGAGTGGCTGCTTACCTGCAAGTATGAGTGCCTGTGTGTGCACATCTGGATTTATTATCCTTGTGTCCCAAAGAAATGCAGCAGATCTGATGATGATTGAAGCTTAAGAACAGGCTTGTGTGTGGGTTTTTGTACAGGTGATGTGAGCATGGCTCTGATGCCAAGCTGCTGTTTTACGTCAGTCTGAGCAGTCAGATAGCTTTTTTAAGTGTGTGTGTGTGTGTGTGTGTGTGTGTGTGTGTGTGTGTGTGTGTGTGTTTCCAGGGAGTTCAGCCTTGGGCTGTCGGTGTGAGTTTCTGTCTTCTACACAAGCAAAGGTTACCTCTCCCAGGAACAACCCACTGCCGAACTGGCCTTTACACACACACACACACTCTCACACAGAGGCAGGCATGTGTACACGCACACCCACACATAATACACACCAATCTACACAAATACACATTTGCAGGTGTGTTCAGGCAGCTTTGTATGACAGATAAAACTTAGGAAAAACACTGTGCCTGACATTTGAATTATGGTAGATGGATTTGTAAAAGATGGCTTTGAAAACTAAAATCATCACACTAACTTTATTATTCAGTGTGTTCTATCTTTGTTTTTAACTTCTCTTTCTTTCTCTTTGTCATCCGCCTTTCCAATGTTCTTCTATTTTTTACACTATCACCATAACAACTAAATGATGAAAGTGCTCCAAATCAGTGGAACTAAAATATGGCTACTGGTGTTGATATGCCTTCTTTTGTGTGTAAATGGTAATGTACTTGCTGGTATCATTTGTATGCGTATCAGCTACCTCCTGTGATTCTGTGCCTGCTCCTGTGCTGTCTTGTGTACGTGCGTGTTCTTTGTATTATACCCCTTCCAAGCTAGCATAGCCTTGGGAAGATAAATAGATCCCTTGCCCTTTGCTTCAATGCTCACTGACTCTTGAGGGCACAGTGGCTAATTGGCTAACACCATTAATGCTGCTAATTACCATTAGCCTTTTCAGGTATATCCACAGAGAGAGACACACACACACACACACACACACACACACACACACATCAGCATATGTAGACGTGTGCATGCTAGAATGCACAGAAGTCAGATTTAGCGTGCATGCCAATACATTAGTCAGTACATTTACTATCCACAACTCACACACATATACTGTACATGCAACCCCCACCTGCCAATAATGAGCTAGAGGATAATTGCTTGAAACAAGTGAACCATGTCACCTTTGTTATTACGCCCTGGTCATCAATATGGATGGAGGCCAAAATTGGAGTGATTTTTTATGTGTATGGGAAAGTAAAAGTGAAACACAGAAGGAGAGAGGAAAGTGAGAGAGCGTGGTGATGCAATTGATTGGCAACATGATGGAACGGCTCTTACCAATGGACCAATAATGCTGAAAGGCCAAAGGACTGCTAGTGGCCCTTACTGGCTGCAAAGTTCATTAAAGTGTGTTTACATGCAGACTGTGTCTTCAGTGGTAACTAGTGGAACAGCCACCAGCATGTTCTCCCTGTGTCCGTGTGGGTTCTCTCTGGGTACTCCGGGTTCTTCACACTAGATTATGGGTTATCTTGCATTCATGGGGTGTCCAATACTAAAAAGGGTTCATCCTCTGGAGAACAAGCGTGAATATACACACTGAAAAGAGAAGAATACCAGAGAATGGACAAGAAGAAACAGGAAGACACATTAAAATGCCTTTCAAAGCTACAAATTCCAAAAGAATATCTTTGTTCATGGCATATTCTCCCATTACAAGGTCAGTAGCATTTGGGCATATGTAATGTACAGCATGAAATGCACCACTGAGCTTCAACTCTGCATTTATTTTGGAAGTTGCCACTATACTGGTAGAGTAGTAGTTGGTTTCCTGCTGGTGTCTGTGATCGGTGTCAGCGCTCTGTTTTTCTTTTCAGCCCTGGTAGCTCCTTGATGTTATATTGTAGATAACTGGTAAGCAGAAGACCGTTTTGATCAGTTTTCCCTTCATTTGTGAGTAGATAATAACTCAGTGCTTCTGTGCTTTCTGCTTCCACAAACATTACACATTCTCATTCTCAGAGTATATGTGAACTGGGGTTTGTAGTTAAAAGATTTAAGGAAGCAGGTCCAAGGACAACTCTCCTCATTTGTCCATCTCTATAAACATAGTTTTATTCTCTCTGGGAATTGTATTTCTGTAGTTGCACTACATTTGCATTGGCAAATAACCAGCTTTCATTTTCATGTGAAAAAAGTGATTTGAATTGAATTAGAGGAAAAAGCAAATACAGAAGACAATATTAGTGTGAGAAAAGAAACAAAATCAGATAAGAAATTAAAAAGATTTCATCAAGGGTTGTGATCCAATTGGAGACAAAGACAGGCTTTCCTCATCTTTCTCAACAATGCTCTTTTCCCCTCAGTCCAATCCCCTTTCACTTAGTGATTAGACTAGTGTGTCCATCAATACTGTGAAGCACAGAGAGAGAGTGTGTCCCTGGTTCTCAATGATACTCTTCTTTTGTTCGACTAAGGACCATTTGGAGAAGAGATGATTCTGGTTTTATAGGATGTAATCAATACAAACTTGTTTGACTTACAATCGCCTCCACACTTTTTTGGCAGGAGGAAAAAAGTGATGAAGTGAATGTTGTTGAGAGACTGTCTCAGGTTCAACTTCCTCATGAATATCATTCCTGCAGTAATGTTTACTTGAACAGGACAGAAGCTGCATAACTCAGACAAGGTTAACATTGGAATTTAGTCTGTTTACAACATGGATGGAAATATTAATTGTGGAGGCAAGTGACTCATAATTACTCACAAGTACTTTGCAGCTGCCATAGAAACGTATTAAATAAATGTATTTGTAGGAAAGTATATGTACTGCAAATGTATGAACATGGCCCGTAACATTACATGTTGACGTACGGGTGTTAGTGGGTCTGGCCTGTCAGCCATTCATCAACATTTTCTGCAGCAATGAATCCAACAGGGAAGTCACAGGAGTAGAACTTTGTAGCATGACCTCTGTGTTGAAGTTATGAACCAGTGTTATCTTGAGATTTGAAGGCTCTAGATGTCATTTTACAAACGCATGTGTAACCCGCTTGTCTTATTTTGATGCTCATTTCAGGTTGACCCATTTCTTCCATTGCCTGACAATCCCCAATGGACACCGGGGGTGGTTTTTGCTGTGACCTTGGGAAAAGTAAAAAAATAAACTCTCATACTCAGAATGGACAATCATGCCAGATAATGGACATTGTATGACAGTTGCAGATCTAAGCAGGATGCTTCTCTTGCTTGAATCATTGTGATAGATAGCTGATCAGATCCCAGATGAGCAAATCAGAGTGAGGCCGTTGTATTAAGGGTAGCATTTAAATGTAGTGAGCAGAAAACATATCACTAAAAGAGATGTGCCTTTTACATTTTTCTAAATGATATGAAATCCCTGTTATAAAGATGAATGTTCCAGGTAACTTGTCCTGATCTTAAAACAGTGGAGCTGTATTGCAGGGTCGGACCCCACCAGTTTCTCGTCAATTTACAATATACATATTGTTAAATTGTATAATTATATTATTCATCTTTTTTAAAGTAGAGACCTCATTTGTTGATTTGATATTTTAATATCGATCTAGCTTACTACGATGTGCTGCTATGACAAGTGGCAGCCGTTATTTGATCTTTGAACTGCTACTGAACGCAACCTTAGAGATTTTAAAATGGAATCGATTCTTTTCAAATCCACACTTCAATAAATCTTCAGCTCATGTCAGATTTTTAGAAAACACTTCTTTCATACTTTAACATCATATATATATATCATGAATCTGTGACTTTAAATCTTTCACTGCTTTTCTTCAGCTTTTCATAATGCAGGCAGAATACTGATTCCATCACATTATTCATGAGTTTTTAAGCAAAGCACATACAAATCTAGATCAACAGGCCTATACAGTATGCATACATTTAAAGTGGCGATTCGTTTTATTTAGAGGGCAAATTCTTTTTTCCACTCCTCTTTGCCTTTGCCACTCTCTGTCTCTCATTGCCCACATGCTTCCCATCTGCATGATAATTGCATATCAGTAGTTCACAGAGGCAGCACTGTAGCTTCCTATGAGGCCCACGGCATATTCAGAAAGCCTGTAGAAAGTCATTTTAATGTGACACTAGCAGATATTTACAGGGAGAAAACGTGAGGGGACACAGTGGGAGGGTGAAAGAGAAAAGAGGGATTCATGGAGAGAGAAAAGAGAATGGAGACACAGAATACAAGCTTAAATGAAGACAAAGAGATAGTGAAAACAAGATGGCAGTGACTGTCTCTGCAAATGTGGCACCTTGTTTTGACTTGCAGACAGGTAAAGTGCTCCTCGTAGGCCATCAGATTTGAACATGATGAAACAGGGGAGACATGAATTGTTAATCTAATGAAAAGATAAATGACTAATGATTTTAGTGATGATAACTATAAATTGAAAGTACTGTTATAGGCATTAAAATGAATCCAGATTTGAAGGACTCAGAGTATAAAACTGTTTGAATGAACAAACCTGAATACACTACAGTATCGTGAAATATAGGCTCCACATACAGAGTGATGGAACTCTGCACACTTTTAACCAGCTTACATCTTGAGCTCAAAGGTTCATTATCGTAGTTTGACTTGTTTTTGTCAGATGGTTCAGTTGTTATCACTTGACCTAAACATGGAATTTCAATCACTTGACAGGACAGATATTTACCCTCCACCTGGAGTGTAAAAAAGGGACCTTGTACTGCAGATCTTTTGTCAAACAGGATACATCTTGACATTAAGGGTTTTTTTCTGTGTCCTTGTCAGTAGCAGATACATTAATGTCAAGATTGTGTTCCTTCAACAAAACAATAAAGACAAGGAGCCAATCACCAGCGAGAAGCCGTGGGCCGTTGGTCTGACCGCTAACCGCAGTGTTGCAAATTTTGAAGGGCACGTGTCGGGTCCACATGTGCAAGCTTGGACAGACTGGCACAAAAATCATATACAAGGACTCAGCCTGAAAGTACTCACAGGCAAATGACAATACCCAGTTAATGCACTGCCTACTCATGCATGCAGATGGTCACACTGAAAATACATAATGAAGTGGTTAATTACCAGAGACAACGGGACGGAAGTCAACAGTGTATACAGCTCAAGCGACTTGTCACAGTGGGAAACAGTAGACTGTATACAAAGATGGAAGATGTGACAGCTCCCGAAACATCGCGTCCGCCCCCTGGTGGCTGGCTGCAATATCGGTCATAAATCCTGCCCCCTCCATGTTAGCATGTTGTTAGCATGTCGCTCTTCATCTGACAGCTCACTGTGCGTGCTCCTCACTGGTATTATTCCCAGCAATGTTTAAAACTGATATTTGTGCATTTCTGGCAGTATTCTGTTTTAGTAATAATTGTTGGTCAGGGTCTACTATGTTCCATCTATTACAATGATCCAAGTCCAAAGAGTTGAATAAATTCCATGTTTCTACAGTTACAATGAAAAACAGATCCATGAAATGCTGAACAAACAGGCCGCAAGAATGCCTTCTTTTAACTGTACGAAGACACATCACTGAGTATTCAAAAAAAACGAGTAACTCCAGCATGGTTTGAGCCATGTTTCCCCCCTTACTCTTTGCTGTCTTTTCATCTACTAGAGACCAATTGGGAGAGAATAGGATAAAGCAGAATACATCAGTGCAAGAGTAATGCTCATCTGTAAGAAAGAAAGAACTGTCTGTCTAGTCTGTTTTAAGACAAGCTCTCTTCCTTTTGCTGCTTGGTTTAAACTGGATCCACGGGGAAAGAGAATAGGAGGAGGTATAGACGGGGCACGTGGAGAAAGAGAGAGATTGAGGAGGACTTAAAGCAAAAGAACATGAAGAGAAAGGGTGAGAAATTGAGAAGAGGAAGAAAAGTAATGAAAGAAAAGGGAATTACAGAATAAAGATACAAAGTCAAAGAGTGAGTGATAAAGAGAGAAGAGGAAGAGACAGAGAATGGAGGTAAGTAAATCCACTTCATCTTGGATCTGGCAAGGCTCTACACCCCAATGCTATTTTAAGGTAATCGCAGGGGAGGAGGAGGTGACGGATGGAAGCAGAGATGAGAGCGAGAGACAGATTTTGCAGGTCTTTGCTGATAAGTGTAACCGAGTCAAGTCAAGACAATTTCTTATGTCCAGACAAAAAAGAAGAGGGGTTCAGCCAGCGAGATGATGTCCATCATGAAACCAAGCATACATTCTTTTGGCTTTATGAAATCCAGTGAATTCTGTTGAACAAATGGGATATCATTAAGCTTTTTCTCTTCTTTTTTAGACAGTAACAATGTCCACTAGTGCTGCTGGGGCAAAGGTTCCCGGCACGTTAAGCCATCCACATTATCCTTTAGATATCAAGTCAGTGATGCAGTCCACAGAGCTGACGTCAGTAAAATGCAAGCAAAGCAAAAAAGATTAAACTTACAGTTTAAGTCAAACATGCAGAGATGCACTGATTGATCAACTGGTAGCAACGCAGAGATGTTTCTGTTTGTGAAGACAAACTTGCCATTACTGTTCAAGTGTATATTGTTCTGTTTCTATGTGGCACCTGTTTTAATTTGGAAAGGTACAAATAGTGCACTTCTTTTTTTGTCCTGTTACCTGGTGTACTTTTTATTTTAAGAGATACGTCTAATTAGGCAGTTGAATTTCCACTGAGGAATTGTAGATGAGCCGGTTTCAGGTTATATGCAAGCAGTGCCATTTTTATTTACTTCCCAACATAAAGACCTTGGTCTGTGCATCATTTGTAAATACTGTATGTTGGTATTTATTCTGGCATTATTTCACAAGATGTTTATGTGTTCTGGCTCTCAAAGGCTTCTCCGGAAGATGGGTTTCAGTTCCTGCATTCAAAACAACTTGTCTCATGAACTACTAGTAGGGCTGAGGAGCCTTATTTCCAGCGTAACCACCAACGGCCTGCCATGCATGAAAGTGTAATTACACATTGACTGTGATTGATAAATGTGTTGTCTGTTGTTTGGACATTGAACAGTCCTGTTGGTTTTCAGACAGGACTCTCCTCTGTAATATGCTCCACTGTTTCAACAACTTCACATGCCCGAAGTGATCGATGCTGTCCATCCTGATGGGAGACAGTGTGTGGGTTGTGAATGTCTGTATGTCTGAGGCTGAACTTTTAAATTTGATTACTTTCAGCGAAGTTGGACAGAAAATCCAGCTCTCGTCTGCACAGTTGCCATTTTAACTGGGAACAAGATCCAAGAACAAGCATAGACTGCAAGATGCGCAATCTCAGATGGCAGAAAAGTTTCAAGCAATGAAACTGACGACCTGGGAACAACGCAAACCCATTCCCCCGTCAAATCGGACATGATTTGATTTCATGCTTCTCTCAGAGAGGAAGGACTCAAAAGGTCAACCATGTTTGCAACCAAGAGAAGGCATTTCCATAGAAATTCTGACACACTCTATGAAACCCTTTCCACTGCATAGGTTAAACAGAAAATATGAGTTGTTTTACCAGAGGCTATGCATAATAAGAAACTCTGGTTGTGCAATGTAATCATTTTTTCCCCAAGCAAGTGTGCCACACTGTCTCGTTATACACGCACCATATTATGTAGAAATAACCTGTTTCTCATTACCGTACTGGGAAATGCCACGGTTGGGCTTTGCTGATACATTTGCTCCCTCTTTAGTTGAAAGCCTCGGGCTACAAGCGCGATGGCAGCACAAGGACTCACCAGCTAAATTTGAAAAGATGTTGTGGATAAAACAACAATGATGAACAAGATTGTTGTCCGTGCCTATTGCCCACATATGCACTTTAAAAGGAACAGTCTAAATTTGCTCTAATTGCTCTAACTACTGGCTACCAACTATTGTTATGTTAGTCTTATGCACGATTTGCATACCATTTATCTTTGATTTTATATTGTGTTTATTATGCAGTAGTATCATCATGTTTTTAATCATCTAACATTTGCACTACCTGCACTTAAGACTATCACTTCATGGCTGTGATTTTGTGTTTTTACTTGTATATTCTTGTGTGTATTGTTATAGGTTTTCTAAGCTACTGGGTGTATAATTTCCCCTCAGAATCAATAAAGCATCTATCTATCTAAAGTTTATCATAAATCATTGATCAACAAAAAACTTTTTTTTAGATTCTACCCTGCAAAATTTAATTTTAAAGTTTAAGTTCTCATCACCAAGCTGTTGTGACACTCTCCAGATAATCCAGAAAAAGTATTAGGCTGCTGCTTCATTTGTTTTCTATTAAAGCGATATTACTCTGCAGTTTCATACTGAAACTGTATAATAGTATTGATGTCTTACATCTATGAAGTCAAACTACAAGCATTCGCAAATGGGATTAGCCCAGTTTTCATTATTGGCAATTTCATTTCTTTCTTTCTTTTTCATTAAGGTAAATGCATTATTTAAAGCTTGATTTTATTTTAAGAAGATCTGCCGAGCATGTCTGCTCTTCCCCAGCAGTGCCTCACACACATGAATACAGCTGTAAACAGTCTGCTGCAGAATACAACCACTCTCCTCTACTGTCGGCAACTGAGCAGCACCACCGGGACAGTTAAGGGTTCAGACGAATCACTGAAATGCTCCCTTTGTGGACAGATTAAAAGGGATATACTGTATATTGTCCCATCCACTAATCCCACCTCCCAACTGGACCTTTGCACGAGCCTAAAACCGAGACCCGAACCTAACCTTTCAGTCCCGACCTGCCTGACATTGCACAACCTGAGACCCAAAGCTGACCTGAGACCAAGGCTATATTTTAGTTATTTCCTCCAAAAAGTTACAAATAAAAAATGTTATTACTTGACAAACACAATAGATTACAATTTAGTATTACTTGTAGCTTTACATCAAAGTGTATCTCAACAGAAAACACAAAACTGTTTTTAGCCTAATGTGAATCGGTCATATGTGACCGATACTAGATCCACTTCATCAGGTTCATATCGGTTCCCATCAATCAACTGGAACGGTGCTTCGCTAGTTATAAACAAGCCGTTCAATTAAATTATCTGAACAACAAGAAGACGCAACATGCTGCTAATCATTTCTCAACTGAAGCAAGTACTGTAGTTTAAAGTTGAAATTGCTCTGTAAAATGTGATGGATGTTGTACACTTTGAGCAATCATTTTACCCTTAACTTTCATTTTCTCTTCCAAATGAGGATTATTGGCTGGCTGTTTGTGTTAATTCCCAAATAGACTTGTGGACTCCTTATTTGCAATGTTGCCATGTTCCCAGATCTCAGCAATTAACATGGTCAGTTTTACTGATGGGAATGATGCCTAAGACTACAGCAATGTGGCTGTAATAAACTGGAGATAAGTCCAGTCACGTTTATGTCTTTAAGAAGACATGAATAGTTTGGAGAAGACAAACTTTGCAGCCCAAATATTACAAAAATCTTTTAAAAAGGCCTCTTATGTGAACATGGCCACAGGCTACAGATGCCCTGATTGACATTTCACACGACCTTTTGAACGAGTCACTGGGAGAACATTGCCTGTGGTGATTTATAGTGTTGACTTTACATGATTACCAACATCTTTTCAGCTATGTCGTGTACCCTGGCCTGCGCTTGGAGAGAAAACTGACAGAACTCAACGTCAAAAGTGATGGAGCTGAAATCACGGCTACTTCTCACAGCGCTGACAGATACGTTTATGTTTTACTACTCAGAAATCAGATTGTCACCAAGAGATTCTACTCTTGTGGAATTAGTCCACTTGTCATCACACTGCAGTAAACTCATTGGAACTTGACGGCATGAATACCCCACAGAGTGTCTCCAGTGGAGTGTGAACAGTTTTACATTGTAAAACAGTGTATTTTGACATTTCCAAAGGCATAGAAACTGAGTCTAACTGTTTCTCCAGTCCTGACATTACCTTTTTTTACAAGGAGAAATTTGACAGGAACATATGAAACAGCTACTTCATAGTTACCTGCGTCTGAAGTGCTACTTGACACTCTTGACACTCATTCGTGTAACATAAGTAATGTTAACCTGACACCTGAGTAAAACATTTGCAGTTTTAACTATTGGACAACCCTATAGCTCCAAAATCCTTCCTTTTCCTAAAGTATGAAAAACACCAACTTTTCACCTTCTACACAACTGGAGTCAAAGTGCCATTTGCCTCTTCACAGTGCTGGGATTAACCCACTTTCCAAGTCACAGGGTTTTGTCAGTTATACCCAGCAGACTCTACTGGAACGTGACCTGGACTGACCCGTTTGCTGTAAAATGTTTGCTTTTGAAAAACCAAAGGGAACTGAAGTTTCAACATTTACACAAGCTGACAAAACTTGACTTGTTTTCTTGTTTTCTTTTTACATGGGAAGTGAAATTTTACCCACAAATCCTCATATCTACGCGACAAACTGTTTATAAGTTCCCTTCCAGATGATCTGTATGACTGTTCCAAAAAATGACTCATGAGTAGTCTGATAATAAGCGTACAATGCAATAAATACTAAGATACTGACGTTTTGCAGGAAAATAACCATGTTCACCATGTTAGTTTAGTGTAATTAGCACTGAACACAAAGTACAGCCAAGGCTGATGGGATGGGGTCATTGTCTAGGAGCCAGAATTTGTAATGTCCCAATGTGTCTTAGATATTTCACCGGATGAGGGGAAACTGAGCTGCTGGTGGATATAATATTAATCCCATAATGCGGATCAACCACTGGGGACCTTGAATGTCTATACCAAATGCCATATGTTCCTGAGGTAAACCAGTTAAAAGCAGTTCTGCATGTCTACAGTATCAAGAGGCCACTGGTCAGGAGAACATAACAATGAGTCGTTCTCAGCATTTGAACTCTAACTAAATGCTTTTAATATGTAGAGTCTCAATATATCTGAGTGTGTCTGTGACAATGTAGCAGATCTCTGAACTAGCTCTGATCATCCCTGTTGAATGTGTTGTAAGCATAGGACACTGTCAAATGAAACATAAATGAGTGACCTTAACAGGAGTGTGTTCTGGCATTGACTAAACGAATTGGTTGCTCAGACTCTCTTCACAGCTCTTTGTAAAACTAAGTTATTTGATGTTTTTAACTGCAAACCATGTGTGTTTCATTACCCTTTGATACTCTATAGTACTAGTATTAACTAAAAACTACTAAATTGAAATCTCCTTCCTACTACACCTATTCAAAAGTGAGTAAAACACAGAGACACGTGACTTCTTTTGAATCCTTTACAAATTGGACATGTTCAACATTTACAAGAAACCCTTCAGGTGAAACCAGGTGTCGGCCCTGTGACCCCTCCCTCTCCCCCCTTGTTAGATCAGCTGAGTCTGCGAACGGCTTTCACAAACGTCCCTTAACCCATTTCTATCCACCTGCCTTCCCTGAAACAGGGCTCTAATTACATTTTCAGTCATATACTGCATAGCACTTTGCACTTTTTAAAGGGTGCTATATAAATACAGTTTTATTAATGTTTTAATATTTCCAACATCACAAATCTCTGACACTTGACACCTCTCACAGCTTTGGGATTAGCCCACTTTTCTTTGCTATGCAGTCAGGACCACAGGGAAGTGACACGAGTAATATTCCCCTGCCGTTCTCTACATGGGAACACAAAAATGAGCCAGAATTCCCCGTAAAGACACCTCCCGCTAACTCCACACGCCCTCCCTCCTTCCACGCACTTCAGCATCCCAGCGCTGTTTCCTTTTTGGTTAATTTACTCCTGGGCCCTCTCTGCAATAAGGCCTTTCATGAGAGAAAACACCTTTTGTGAGGAAGAGACACCTTTTGGATCCGAGATACAAAACGCTTCATTTTTCTTCTTGTCTATCTGTCTCCCCCCTTTGCCTCGCCAGCTTCTCTAATCTTTTCCTCTCTCTCTCTCCCCCCCTTTCTCTTTCTTCAGATGCTTCGTTGAGAGCTCTACAGCAGCGATTTTCGGCTTGTACAGGTTTTCTGATTTTCCTGGAGTTCCTTTGATATGGAAATTAAATGACTCCACTCAGCGTCAGAAAAGCCGAGAAACAATTCCAGTGTTAGTGGTTCTGGCATTTTCTACCCTTTCAAAAAAAATAAATAAATAAAAACAGCTCCTTTGCTTCAGGAGAGAGGGAGAGAGCAGACACAATCATAGTCAGATGATTATAGCTCCACATTTTGCTGAGCATTATTGAATTTGATATGTCCACCTGAACAAAGACCGGTTTCAAATAAACGCCTTAAGGAGTAAATTCCGATAAATGCTGGTTGTGTCTCTAAGTCGCTTTGCTGTGGTTTCCCCAGAGTACATCCAGCTCACTCACCAGCAAAGAGACACACTATAAAGAATAAAACAGAAACAGTGCAGCCCTAATGAGCACATCTGAACTCAACTATTTGAAAGTTGACAGTTAAATGCTTCTAAGCATTCATACCTTATAAATGCTCCTTCAATGACAATGACAGCAGATAAAAGAAAATATAACGCCTTTTCCCAAGAAACAAAGGCACCTATGGTTCCAAGCAGCGGCCTGATACAACATGTGGCAGCACGGTGAGAACACCACAGCTGGATATGAATTAACAGCCATTGTGGCAAATTTCAGCTGGTTAAACGTTTTTGACCTCTGGGCGTGCCTTGTTGAAGTAATGAAATTCTGAAATAAAGCCAGGCCATTGGGGAACCGCCTTCATTTCCTTGTTCAGTTTAAGCTCTTAACTTTAACCTTCCCTGCTGTTCTATTTTATTACTGAACACATTATAACTCTGCGATATGATGACACAGATCAGTGGCGTCTGAGGCAATGGTCTATTTTAATAAAACACAAGAATTTATGAGCCAGCCTGAATTAGTGACTGGGCAAAGTGGGCAACTGACCTGGGGCCTAAGAAGTCCAGTGACCCCTAAAGCTCCAGGCTTACTGTGTCTCAACTGGTTTGTGCTAATTTAATTGAAAATGATTTGGAAATGTGCAGCAATAAAAAATGATATCAACTCACCTAATCTTGATGCCTTGTCTTGAAAAAGGCCCCTGTGTCAAAATATATTATTTCAATTTTGTAGAATCTTTTTATTTTTTTTAATATCCTTTTTTTCCTCATATGCAAGAATGATAGTGGGTTCAGTCAGATCTTTCTCCAGTGCTGGCAGAGCGCTACAACAGAGTGTGGAGCAGACAGGTCTGGCTATACGAGACATACGAGGATGTGGCGACAGTAAGTGCTGCGATTGATAAGCTCGGCCTGTTTCTGTTTTTTCCTACAAGACTGTTGAGGGTGAAAAAACGTGAAGCGAGTTAAGCGATCTTGACTCATCTAGCAAAGCCTTTTCCACTGCAGTCCTTCTAATGACCTTGATCACCGCTCTCAATCACAGTGAATGAAACAATATGAATAACCCCGACTGCACAGGAGTAGTCACAACCCATCATTAGCATGACAAAGCAAAGAGTGTAAACACAGGCCTGACCACATACAACTAGTGTGGCAGTGGTGCTTTTAATGGTTGGAATCTGCTGCTGAACTATTAATCAAAACCTAACTCCCTCCATGTATATACATTTAAATCCAGAAGAAAGTATGACTCAATTGGTTATCATGCTTTTCATCATGCTAATGAGTTTTCTGGATAGATGACTGATTCTCTTTATCACACCTTTCAATCATGCACCCCTTTAAGTAAACCTGATGGCAAATTAATATGTTGGTCTCATGTCTGAATGAGCACACTTGTCACTTTTACGTAAATGTCATGACGGAAATCTTCCGTTTCGCTCAGACCTACTAACATTTCTGCAGCACCTTCAACACTCAGATAGATGCAAAGGCGGCAGCAGCACAAGTGCACAAGTGCATGCAGGGGGGTGATGTACATCTTGTTCCTCCATCTAACATCACTGTAATACATTCATTATCTCAATCATCATCTCTTAAGTCCAAAATATGTTTATTAAACTATGAAATGCTGCAGGGGAGCTAATTTTAAGTTGTTCAAGTGATTGTTCTCATATCAGATATCAGCCAAAAGAGCTTAAACACCCTCATATAATCAGACCAATAATCTTTCAACAATCATCAGTGTTCATTCCAACTGCACTGTGAAAATAAATGAACATACAGCAAAACACTTTGCATACAGAACACAAGTCCCAACATGTCAGTCAATGCTTGTGCACTTTTGGATATTAGAAAACAAGCAGCAGATGATGTCAGCAGCTGAAACTGATGTGAGGTATCAGGTGGTTCACTGTTAGAAGAGGGGCTGAGGGTCTTTAGTGCTCCTGGTGGTCATTTCTTCAACAGGCTTCAACAGCAAAACATTGATGTGGCCCCTCTGATACCCCACTTCCACCAACATCCAACAGATTCTGTTCCACTTCGTGCACCTAATTTTGAACAGTTTGGAGAATTTTGACCAAAACTAAATTGGTTCAGAACCCAAAAAGTTGGTTACCAGGTGGAACCAAAAAAATAGTACCTGAAGTATGAACCATGATGCCATCAGTGGGCGAGTCATATTCTACAGTTTGGAAAGAGAGGATGGAGAAGGCAACAATGGTCTACTATGGTGATAGTCTAGGTCTTATTGTTGATGAGTCTTTCTTATACCGTAATATTTTGACTCGGCAATCCTCTCTTTCATGCATCAGGTGCAAAACATCACGCGAGCATATACCTCCTTCTGTAAATGTACTGTCATGTCTGATTTTAAGATGCAAGGAACTTTAACTTAAAGGTCATAGATAGATGTAGTGTTGTGTAATGCATGTCTGAACAGGGCTTGTGATCAATAAAAATGAATTTGCATCTCAGCATTGGTGTTTTTGTGCAAATACCATCAATCAAAGAAACAGCCGCAGTTTCCAGTGTAGTAATTACTATGCAAATGAGGTGCACCTAAATACTGATTTAGTGACTGGAATGTAAACATAAGAACATAACTTAACACAACATAACAAATAATGTCCCTGATTTATAAGTGACTGTGCAGTCTCACTTGAAGAACAAGAAAATAAAAACTTCCTAAAAGAATATGTGCTTTTTCTGAAGAGGTTGTTTTTGACTGCATGTGCACGTGCATGCATGTTAAGGTGTATGTGGGTGTTTATTAAGGTGGAAGGTGTTTGAGTGGGTGTCAAGCTGCACCACACTGTGGATTGGGCAGGCAGATCTTTAGATAACCAAAAGGACACCTTTGTGGAGGAAACAGGGCGGCTTCACGTTGGCTCCAGCCTCCGCAGCGTGCACAGGCTGCTGGGTGAACTTGTCAGATTCTTCACACAACAGTTACATTTGGTGTGAAGTGTCACATGAAAGCCTTTGGAAAGGGACGTTTATTTTTATTTCATATTTAAATGGCTATGAGGGGGAGACTGACTGATGACATGTCCTGACCGGTCAACTCAATCTCAGCATTGGCCTCGCAGGTTCAGTGTCGTACCTCTTTAAGCTTGTGTTCACCACAGGCCTTATTTCAGGTATCTGACCAAAAATCCATTCAAGAAATCCATTGACTTTGAGCTGAGGGAACTGGAAGTGCAACAATGTGTACTCATTTCCAGGTTTTAGGGCTCTTCCCTTTGGCACTCTATCTGCAATGTGATCCAAGGTGGGAATTGTGCAGCATCTGTAATACAGTAGGTGTTATACCTCCTCAAAGACATAAATGTGTTGCTTTCTTTTTGTCTGTTTTTTTTTTCTCATGTGCATTCAGCCTCATATCGTTAATGCTTTTTAATAAAACATCCAACACAAAACAGTAACAGAAAGACTGACCATTTATGAAAAAGATAGGCAATTGAATGGTGACAAAGTACACGGTGAATTTAAGGAGCTTTGCATTGGCATGTGTGTGGGGGGTGCATTTCACTTCTGGGGTGACAGAATGGGGGCAGGCGGAAGACAGCTGGGGTTCTTGATGGCACACACAGGTAAACAAACATAGAGAGCCTGCACACACAGAACAACACATCTGACATTCACTACTTCCTCACGCATATACAAATACACAAATGTACATGCAGAGTACATAGTCATGTATATAATTAAACACATGAAATGAAAAGATGCACACAAAGACGTTTGTGTTGCGCTTGGGGGGAGTTATATATAACTTATATACTATATATACAATATCAGACATATTGAAAGGCATTTATCATCCCAGATTCAAGTGAACACTTATTATGAATATATGAAACTATTTAGACCAAATAAAGAACATAAATGAGCATTCATGTAAACAATGATTGCGATATGCTCTTGAGTTGCCTCGGGACAAATTTCCAGACTTATTTAAAATCTGGTACTTTAGTTTAGCCTTGTTATACTGTGACATGTTTTCTCCAACCAGTTCCTAATTGTTGTGGCCTTCTAGGATAACTTGGGAACCAGAGTGAATCTGCCAGCTCGTGTTTTCAGTGCTCTGGCAGATGCGTCTGGTGGCCCTGCCGTTCAGATTGGTTTCCAGCAAATTGGTCTGTCGACATCAGGCTACAACTCGTATGTTCAGCATGGAAATAATGAACCGACTAGCATTTATTTACAAAGATATCCATGCTCAAAATGTGGTTCCTGTTCTATGTTAATACATAATCATTCACCAAACGTCTTTGGTGTTGTGTTACATCGTCCTGGCACGTGCCGGGGCTTTTTTCCTGCACCACATATGGCAGGTTTCACAAACCTTAAAATGTTATGTTAGTCCCTTAAAATGCAAATTATCTGATGTTACTGATACTGCCTGATATGAGTACACACTCTGAAGTCAAAGAGCCAATTGAGTGCTGCTAAGCACCGCCCCTCTAAGTTACCATCATCTTTTCCCGTCATCACACCACAAATACAGCTCAGAATAATCAATTGCTTTGTTATTTAGCTTCACCTCACAACATGCTAATTTGCCTTGGAAGCAACACTAGGTAGAGGATAAGCATTTTAGCTGCGCATGCTAATTGTATCTTACGTTAATCCATTCATCACACATGTCTACACAGCCCATGTAGCAAAAGCAGCATGTTAGCAGAGCAGCAGCAGCAGCTTCAGTCGTCTGTCTGCACAGGATGCGTTCAGGCACACTATTTAGTGTAGGTGACCTGCAATTTCACAGCACTCAACCCAACACCCAATCCCTGTAGTTACAGTAACAACACTTTTCAGTTAGCTTGTTCAGTGTCCACACCTGAACGATCTCCATTCTATCCCTCTCTCTCTTTCTTCTCCCTTTTCTTACCTCTGTCCCGCTCCACCTCTTTCTCTCCCCCTAATCATGGTTCCCTCTCGATCTCATCACTTTGCTTTCATTTTCCGCTATGCTGCCATCACTGTTATTCTCCGTTCTCTCCCTCTTCAACATGTAATCAGTCTCATTCATGTTATAATCTCCCTCCTTATCTGCTGACATTACAGTCCATCAAGCCGAATGGGAGCCATGCAGAGAATATATGCTGTTAAATGATTCAAAAATAATAAGGTCACCGTTACACTCATTCATTCATTCTTTTTTTAGCCTCCCTTCTTTATTCGTTCTCTCACACAGATCCACATCTTTCCTCTTTAAATCTAGTTTTTGCTGTAGCCTGCTATCCCATTTCTCTACAATCACTTCCTACTAACATCTACCATTAACAGTACTAGTACAACGTGCAGTGTTGTAGAAAGGTGGATATTGTGATATTGAGCATTTCTCTTATTATTTTCTTTGATTAATTGATGCACCTTGCACATGTTTTGGCCGTTTTGTTGGGACTATGTTTTTCTTTTTTCTTTGGATAAGTGGCAAAAAGTAGTGCACCTGACTTCAGTGTAGCTATAACAATGTTTAGTAGGATATCATTTTCCTACAATGAGTCCTTTAACATAAACGACAGAATAGATTGTTTACCTATGACTCTCGAAAAGACATTTAGGCTTACCAGAAGTGCATTAGCATGGTGATCTAAACTACTTACTTCACGTCACATTTGCACTTAGCTGCCAAACATTAAAACATCCCGTTACTTGGTCTCCGGAGTGGTGTTTGCAGGCTTTGTAGTGACGCCAAAATGGAGATTTTGCAGCAGAAACCTCCAACTTCAAATGTTACTCTGCAAATCATTAATGCTCTTAATGGCCTTACAGTATTAATGCCTTGTAGAGAAACTGCAATGTATTCATCTCTATCACTTCCATCATATTGGAGGTGGATGGCATTGACTGGAGCAGATCTGATTTTTAATTAAAGAACTATATCTTCTTCATATATCAGTCAAGTGCAGGCCTACCAGCTGCCTGCTGTTCTCTTTTTCCATCTCTTCTTCAGTCAGTCAGACACTCCCTCTCCTCTCATACCACTCTCAATTACCTTGTCTCTAATTTCCTTTTCATCATTTTCCATGTCTCTGTTGCTTATCATAGCATCCTTAGTCTGTCCTCTTCCTCTAATTCATCTCTCCTCCCCTCCTTCAGTCTCTCATCACTCCCTCCATGTCTTTGAACCACTTACGAGTCCTCTTGAACCATCAAGCCTTTGAAATATAGATCAGGCTTCATTAGTTACCTATCTCTCTCGTTCTCAATTACCTCGTTCTCCCTATACCATTGCCTTTAATCCATCTCTTGCTCTTTATCTGCCTATCAATCCTCCAACTTTGTTTGCTTCTCCACAATTCTTCCACATTGTTGTCCCATCGAACCAAAGAAGGCCACATGAAGCTGGAATTCCCCCTTCACCACCACCACCTCATCCAGCTGTCTCTCGATTGCTCTCGCTCATTATCTCCTCGGTAACAGTCCCCATAGTGATAGTGTAGCTGCAAATCCAGGACACCCTTGTAAAAAGGTGATACCTTTTCAGAAGAGGAGAGAGGGAGGCCGAGATAGAAAGGAGTGAGGAAATGGGATGAAAGAGGAGACAAGAGGAGACACGAAGTGAGAGAAAAGAAAATACTTGTGCTAGCGGGTGAAACAGAGGGCAGAGCAGGACCGAGGAGACAAGGACAAAAGGATGGTAAGAGAGAAAGAGAGGACAGAAAAGTAAGGGACAGAGATGATGACATAAAAATATCATATCGTAGCTATCAGGAAAATCACCAATACATCCAAGAGTCAACTGGATTGTGTTCATTGTGTCAAGCTGGCCTCTCCACTGAGAGGAAGAGTTTTCAGATTCTACATTAATCAGTTTTTAGGACAATGTCTATCATAAAACTTAAAGCATGCTAACAGATACAATTCAAAAGTTGTCATAGCTAATATGCTAGCAAAAAATAGTTTACTCACACATGTAGCATGTAACTTAGCTCTTTAGAGGCCACATGCTGAACTATGCTAACTAGCTAGAAACTAAGTGTTGTTGATGAAAGTAACTGAAGGCTGGAATATACTTCTCCATTTGTACAGATTGTGGGTTTAACATAAACAGGTCCACACAGACATTGTATTCCATTTAATACAGACATTCTGATTGTAGGTTTAACTAAAGTTAGAAAAACATTTGTGAAAATGTGACTTTTCATTCCATTAAATGCTCACGTTCCAACATATTTTCAACCCAGATCAAATGTAACTTGTATTGCTCTGCCACTGACAGTAATAACAATTATTACTGTAGCATTTCTTTTTTCATGATTTTCTTCTTCCAGGAGAGGAAGATGACTTCTGTTGGCAGACTGAAAGCAGACGGAGTTGTGGTAAAGAAAGTAAAGAACAGATTTAAAGGAATAAGGGGAGACAACGATGGGAAGGAAAAGACAAGGAGAGGAAGGAACTAGAAAAAAGAAAAGACAGCTATTCAAAACATGAGGAGGTGGGAGGACACACACACACACACACCATCTGAGCCCTCCTGTACTAAGCACCTGTTCTCCCAAGAGTTAGAGAGACAGAGGGTGTGTGTGTGTGTGTGTGCGTGTGTGTGTGTGTGCGTGTGTGTTGGCCCAAATCCCAGGTATAGTGGGAGGGATTTGTGTTTTTCTATTCCACTTAATGTCAAAATGCCATCTCTGTCTTTGTTTGGAAGCATGATCTGCGTGTGTGTGTATGTGTGTGAGCTCCTGGCTGTTTAGAAAGTGTATCAATGTGAGTTGGTGTGTGTGTGTGTGTGTGTGTGTGTTTGGTCTGCACAGTAAATGTGTGTGTGTGTGTGTGTGTGTGTGTGTGTGTGTCTGTGTGTGTATATGTCATGTATTAGAGGTTTAATAATTAAAAGACATCCCACCGCTTCAAATAGCTGCTATGTTTCGTCACCATAAGCTCACTATTCACACACATCTTTATAGACAGTAGTATAGCTATATTATGATTGCTCACATTTGGTTTGGTTAACACTAACAAATGTTTTTTGGCTAAGAAGAAATCAGTGAAGGCTGCAGGAAAAAGCAACTGGAGAAGGTGGAATATGTATAAACTATAAAGTGGGATTCACTCTGCAGAACCTGTATATTTTAAGCCTTGATACATCAAAACTGTCTCCTTCTCCTATCGTAGCAGCTCTACTCTATCCTCTCCCTTAATTCATCACCCCTCCATCTTCCCTCCCTCCCTCAGTCTAACGGAAAAAGGACCATTGGGATCCACACTTAAACAAACTGCTCATGCGTCATCCTCATACTAAATGCTACTTTCTCTTTGACTTTGTAGCAAAATGCTATCATGGGAATTCAATGAACAAATTAAAACTGTAATCAATCTCAAATGGCTATCTAGTTGGATAACGGGTAAACCGTAAATGCTGCAGCAATAATCCATATTTATCATGCTGTTTCATTATCCCTGTGATGTACTTATGATGCATTAACACATTATGAGCACCACTTAACACAAAGTGCTATCAGCTACATTACGGCTGACCTCCCCATCTTAAAATAAAAAACAACATTTGCAGTGTTTGCATGAATAATTTGTTCAGTTCATAATATAAATCTCATAGAAAGAGGGAGTGTGTGAGAAAACAAGAGGGGCAGATACTGAAACAGTGTAAGCATCAATGATGTATGACGTTTAGCATCAGCAGTTGATTTTAGCACTTCAGTGAATGGGCAAGAACATTTGGCAGAGTTGCGGAGCTTGAATAGTTCAGGAGTGTGAAGCGTGCGCAGGGTGATTTGTGCATCTCGTTCATGCTCACTCGTTCATGCTCACTCGTTCATGCTCACTCTTGCTGTTCCTAAAATAGCTCGACACTTCTTTTCAGCATCCTCTTCTTAATCTCCTATTTTTGTTATACACCCTTTCTCTGTGTCTTGTGGACATAGGGGAAATAGGAAAATGAATTGTGGGGGGACGACCGAAGACAAAAAAAAATGAAGACGAGACATCTGGTAAATCATTTAGTAGACAAGAACAGGTGGCTCTCTCATCCCCCCACGTCATCCATACTTTTACAGGGTAAAATATTTATTGGGCTGCCACAAAACGAGGCACTCATAATTTGGTTTCCGCGCATGGTGGCACTCAGGCTCATTACAAGTAAATATTATGTGCCATATGCTTTCATTTTTACTGACTAATGTCCTACAAACTAATGTGCTATTACCAAGTGAGGTCTGGAGATGAGAGGGGAGGGTGGGCTTTGTCAAGGCAAAGAAAGAGACTACAGGAGGAGGGAGAAAGCAGAAACCTGCCAGGTTGTAGATTTTGTTGTTGAATGGAGTCCAAACCAATCTAATTGTGAAACAAATACTGTACGGGCCAGTTCAGACGAGTTGAAACTACTTGCAATGCATCTGAAACCAATGTGACTGGACGAGACGGTGTATTGTTTCCATAGCAACGACTCTCTGTATTCAACATGTATTTTTTGTCGCTGGATATAATGAATGAGGATAGTGATCGAGAGTTACTTGCTACCATAGCATTTCTAATATTGCTGAAACGGGAACCTGCCGTTGCAGCCGAAACCATCAGCCGGCTTGAGTTGAGCTGAGACAAGTCACCTTACGTTTATCTTGTGTCGGGATTGATGTGTCAGCATGTGTCTTTAGATAAACATGACGACTTTACTCTTCTAAAATGTACTGAAACTTGTTGTTGTCACTGTCTGTGTAGTTTATTCACCTTTTTCTAAGCTAAGCGTTTGCATCAGACACAACTCAAGGCAACTTCAGAACCACACAGTCTTGATCAGCAAATGGAACGATGACTTTGGACGGCAAACTATAGTTGGTCACAGCATCGACTGGTGGTCAGTGGATGGCCATATCAAGGAAGACATTCACATCTGATACCAAAGACCATCCTTGAACCTGAGACCAAGTCTTGACACCTGAGCCATTTTGCATTTGCATTTACATTTGAATCCAAGGACATGCATAGAAAGATACTGAGATAGAGAGAATACAAAAGAGAGGTTGGAAATGACAGAGGACTAAAAGCTGTGTGAAAGCAGCAGAGCAGAACTCCACTGTGTCCACTCTTTTGATTCTAAAGGGCATTTGGACGTGAGGCACTGGACTGAAGTGAATCTGCAAACTAATTGCCTGACTTTACATTCGAAGCAGGAACTGTACATCCTAATTAATATAGTGATACTGCTATGCTGAGTGGACAATGGGCGATTAATAGCTCCCACTGTAAAGGTGCCAAAAGGAACTACTACTGCGTCTCAACATGTAGGAATTGCTTGTCTTCACTGGTATGTCATCTGGGGAAAATGGACACTCCAAATGTCACACTCCCTAAATACATCTCTACAAGGCTGGATGAGCTTCAGAACGAAAGATGACAATTACATTTATTGCTCTGTGATTTTCACTCTCACGACTGCAATTGAATTGTCTCCAGACTGTCTGCAATGGAGCATTTGGGACCGATTTAAATGACTTTTAAGAGGAAATGTGAAAGGTGTGTTAAAAAGAGATCAACCAAAGTGGTATTTCAAGGAAAATAGATTATCAACTGGACATCTACTCAGATGTTTGTTGAAAAGCTCCACCTCACTAATGTACACATTCCTCCAGATGTGTTGTACCTTCTAAATGACATTACAACTATGGGCATTAGTTGTAGTTGGTATGAGCTTAAAACAACACAGGAAAGATGAGTTTTCTTTTACTTTGGAAACTTGAAGTCAATGTTATTAATAGAACCTCTTTGCTAAACGTTCCACCCTCGGTTGACTTTATTATAATGTATATATATATAATTATTATAATTGTAGTCCACCCTCCATGGTCTCTAATCTACAGTGTCTAAACAGTACACACAAAATACACTAGTTCTGTTTATTTACCCAATACTACCATTCCATATGGGTACTATGGCAATAATGGTACCTCTCAGCTCTGAGCATTGAATGATAAAGTCTTTCATGCTACTGTGCATCTTATCATTTTAACCACCACATACGTATAAGGGATTTTAACAGTTGTTTCCCTGCTTTGTAGAACATTTGTGGCTGCTATGTTAAAGAAGAAATGTAGTGATTTGTGCCATATTAATTGTTAGTTTTCTCATAAATGGCTAGATTGTTAAGAGCATTTTGCATTTGGAGCTGGCTTATCATCAGTGGAAGACATCAGTGAGTGATGCTTCGTTGGCTAGGACTCTCATCTGACTCACAGCTATATATTAATTATGGTAATCGGTGTCTGTATGGAATATGTCTACTGTGAGAAGCGTTGAGATCTAAAAGAGGAAATCCACCCTAAAATCACATGCACACATGCCATTTCTCTGATCTTAATCAATTACTATTCATGAAAATGTCTAAGCCTAACCCATAGCTAGAGAATCTACAGAAAGTCTTTCATTTATGATAAAATTAAAAGACCTATTTTCATTACATTATGGACATGTCATGCACTGCCATTAAAGAAGAAAAAAACTGTTAAATGATGTTCCATCTGGCTCTTCTACAGTGGAAGACATTATATTCCACTTCATCCATGTAGAGTTTCTCACTGAGTCATCCACTGAATACCACTCTGTGAAGCTGTGTTGTGTAGGAGGTATGAAGTGATCAATGGCTGAAAATAATGGATTTGTGTTTACTGGGAGGAGGGCAAACAAGTAACACCGGTTTTTGCACAGCGTACAGGGAACGTGACATTAAGAGAAACTGGAAAACTAAAGAATTGTTTCCAACAATTCCTCTTGGAAGTGGGAATTTGTATTTAATGCACTTTATACTCCCACACATTTTAGATAGTAGAGGCAGACAGGAAACGGTGGAGAGAGAGGGATATGACATGCAACAAAAGTTGCCGGCTGGTATTGAACTGGTGATGTTGAGGCAGCCATGCAGCATAGTATGCCTGTGCTACAAACAGGGGTTATCATGGGCATTTACGAGGCTTTATGACAGAAGTTATGACAGCTGCATTATCGGAAATGTAGGAGTCAGTGTTTCTGGAGCCTGACCCATACAAGGGACTAAAAGTTAGGATATTTGCTAAAGTTAGGATATACTGCACCAGTTTTTTAAAAGTTTTGAAAAAATCTGTCTCTCTCAAGTCCCCCAACTTCATGTAAGTACAATACAACATTTCTGGATTTACCCTTTAAGGTTGATAATTACATATGAATAACATGTAAATGGCTCAAGAAGATTAGAGAGAGGTTACACGAGATAGCGGCACATAGGTCAATATCTAGAGCTACATTCCCAAACAGCTGCAACCTGCATCAATTAAGCTTAGCATTAGCTCTGGCAGAGCACTGAAGTAGTGCTTGCATTAAGTGACTGGCATCCGCTGTTTTATTCATGCTTTTAATCACCGGCTTCTTCTCCAGCTGTGTGGCTCTCAGCTGACTAGTCTTTTCTAAGCATATTCATGCAGGTGTACGTCACAGCCATTTTACCCTGACAACATCAATGCCATTTGCTGCCGCAACTCCCACCACCACCCCACCGTCCTGCTATATTATGTTATGCTATTGTTGGCATAACTAAAATGTGATGTTCATTTATTTGTTAACTAAGGGGCAATTACTTCTCCCAGAATCCATGTTGCTACTCTAATTCTGTGAGAGCTCCCTCAAAGAGCCATATTTGTATAGCCATTTGCTATAAATGGCCAGTTCCTTGACGTAAGTGTGTGTTAAACAGCATAGTCTAATACACCCTTAGGCTTTCACAGAAGAAAGTCTGAACTGTGCCTGAAGTTGCGCACCAACATACCCCTGCCACACACCTTGCACTTGAAAGGTTCACATGTCCAGCCAACCGTGCTGAGTTTATCCCGGGGTTATACATCCTGCCAGAAGCCAATGTTCACCAAATATAATAGTTTTTTAAGATTTGGGCTATGTTAGCTGATGTGTGTGTGTGTGTGTGTGTTTGATTTATTTGACTGGGCTTTTGAAAAAGTGACTCCAGAGTATACTCCGCATCTTCAAAGATGAGAACCACAAGGTATGGCACAGGTCAACTTGCTCTTACAGTCATTTCTGAACTTTGTTTTTAGTGACTGACATGTTGTTTTTGCACAGAAACTGATCTCATTCTGTTTTATATGCACCAGGAAGCTGCAAACCCAACCTGTCTCCAGCTGGTGACCATTATTGAGCTGCTGCCCCTTAATCAGGCAAGGGTTAAGTGCTGGAGCAGGAGAAATATAGTCCTGCACTGCACTGTATTTGATTCACTGGAGGTGCACTTGATTTATACTGCCCTCAAATTTTATATTTCCCTCAAGTGGGAGTAGTGCTTGCAAGAAAAGATAAATCATATTTTAAACAGATTACAGTGGGTTGCAAAGAATTAAATTATGTCTTGAAATATGTCTACAATTATTTTTTAAGCAATGAAAACAGTCAGTTAGTTGAGATAATTTGACTTATCACTATGCAGTCTGTGTAGATTCAAGAGTTGTTAAATGTGACAGTATTCTTGTTCTGGGTCACTTTAAGAAAACTCTTGAGAGTCTATTAAAAGTGAAAATTTCGATTTTCAACACTGGGTAAAAGAGTAAGAATCTCCCCTTTCTACTGACTGCTGTTTGATTTTCGGGAGCTGCTGTCTACATTTATCATGTCCAACCCTTGAAACATTTTCCCAAAGTACAGACAGTGTTTGAAAGATAAAAGAAAAACTGCCCTGGGACAGGAGAGGAAGTCCTGCTGGCAGCAAACTGATCCCCAAACAGGGCAAATGCTACAGTGCAAATGGCTGCTCTGTGAGTTGATGTGCTCCCCTGTACACTTCTTGATTGTGTCAGATTTACTGGGGCTGCACTCTGTCACACCTCTTCAGCATCCAGTGAAAGCAGAGTTACCACTTGCACTGAGAAAAATACTCGAAAATGTGTTTCACACCAATTCAGCTAAGATGTATTAAAGCAGGGCAAATACTTGTGTAATATATAGAAATAGTAACCAGGTCTACTCTGTTACTATTTGTTTGTTATAAATCCACTAAGGTCAATGGTAATCTCTTGTTATAATCTCTTATTTGGTGCAGATAAAAGTACAAAAAGAAGTCCAACATTGAGAATCCAAGGGCAGGGATGGTTTAGGGGGATTGTACAAGTATCTTAAGTGCAAGTGAAAGATGACATCACAAGAGTTATAAAGGATGTCGGATTGGGTTCTATTGTTTTTGGCACACCTCCAAGTAAGAGTCAAAAAAGATAGTCACTATATTCAGTTTGTAGAGCCCCAGGAAGGATGTGCTTCACTGTCTGTACGTTAGATTCTGTGAAGCATATTCAAAAATGACAATGCAGATTTTGATGCTGTACACCATTCAAATGAACTGTAAACAGCAGATACCTGGAGAATCATTGCTATGGATATATGAGACTGTAATATTATGTACAACATTATATGTCCAGTAAACCATAGGCTGCAGATGTCTACTGGTGATAAGGTTGTGATCTGTCCAGACGTTGCATTGCAGAGACTTGTCAGATATAGAGGACTTAGTGATGAACCATGTCCTGTATTCTCTAGGACAACTTTATGATGGGATTTTAATCCTCTGACTACACCACCTTTGGGTCTTGAGTCTGTGCGGTGCCAGTGCCCCAGGCTAACCTGCCCTGGGATAATGGAGTCAGCAGGCTGTTTCTCATGCTCTGGACTGACTTGTTGGTGATTCAGGGGTCATTATGGGGAAGTGAGAGCTTGACATTTACACAGAGACCAGAAGCTACTCCGTACCCCCCCGAACACTCTGCATTTTGAACTTAATGCTCCCTTGTCTGTCTGTGTCTGTCTGCATCTCTTTCTATTTCTTCTCTCTGTATTCATGTACACTGACACATTCTCATTTGTACATCTTTCTCTTAGTCTCAAAAGTGCTGTGCTTTGGACCATGGTAAAGTAATACACACTGGAGCTTGTTCCCTGTATTGTACATGGATATGCCGTCATACACCCCCAACCTGCCCCACCTTCCTGTCCCCCCTTTATCTGTTGCCAGCATATTCCTCCTCATCTCTTCTTTAGGTTTCTCTGGTTTTTGTCTTCTCTCTTGACGCACAGACCCAATCCTAACCCCCCAGGTCTAACACACCCGACTGTCTCTCTCCGAGCTCACAACCCAACGTACCTCCTTAGCCCAGCCCTCTCCCGGGGCCTAATTAATTTACTGAAATCTCAATCAGACTTGTATCTATTACCATATCCCTGTATTCTGCTTCATGCTCTCTGCTGGGGGGCATTAGGATTATTATGTTCAGGATCTGATTTGTCTCTTCTGCCGTCATGGCGTTATCCCGTTCCTCTAATATAATCATATAATGATGGCGTTCACACCCCTTGCTCAGGTCAGAACAAATTGAATCTTAACTCAGAAGTTCTGAGGCTTCGGAGTTCAATCAGAGAGAACTGTGGGAGGGTGGGGAATCTCTTGGGGAGCCAATGAACTCATCTGAAGTCAGGAGGGACTGATAGAAAAGGGGAGATGGGGGAGAGATATACAGAGACAGAGGACCAGGAAATAAATGGAAAGAGCAAGTGAGAGAAAGAGAGAGACAGATACATAGGCAAACAAGACAGAGGGGGGGGGCATGAAAGGTTTCTAGAACACATACTTCACGGTTTATTTGTATGTTGAAAGCATGTTCTACTACATGCTTTCAACATATTTCTATAACATGAGCTGAGGAGAAAAGTCAGGATTAATGCAGTTAAAGAAAGAGAAAAGATGAAGTAAGAGGAAAGGAGGTGAAGGACAAAGAGTGAGAGGAAAGCATCAGTCATTACTACTGACGTAGGAAGCACTTTACACACAGAACAGAATATCTTTATAAAATGTCGTCAGTCTAACTAACTGAACTAACTGACATCCCTAAAGCCCACTGCATGTTTAAAAAATGGAGAAGGACAATTGATTGTAACTGTTGAGTTAGTAAGTTCTGACTTACTGACAAGAAAAAGCCACAGGCGTGTCCTGAAAAAGAAAATCCAAACTATGATGCTGTTTGTGTGTTTGAGTGTAAATCAGCAATTGAGTGAGCTTTCAATCACGATATATGATATCAACAAAATGCAACACAGGAGATGAAATTAGACCCTCTATGGGGAGTAAAAAAGGAATGCAACATTAGTATTATTGCTTAAAGTGCTTCACTTTCTCACTGTGAACAAACATGCACAGTTGGCTTGTATCCCTAATGAGAATCCATGCTCTCAACAAACAAGAGTCATTATAGTGGAAAACCAACATATTTGAGGCATTATATGAGGATGGACATCAACGCCACTTTCTGTCTGTTGAGCTTGTGTGCTTCCATGACACACAATGCAGGTTTATAATAATTGGTCCAAGTGAACATGGTGGGAAGACACTATCAGCCAGCTGGACCTCCATCCCTCCAGGCCACCTGCTGCTCCGACCCTCCAGCCTGGACCATGGCTGCTGCTACTCCCAGCGACCTGAACATTGATCCAGTAGTTCCTGCTCTTTGATTTGACTCCATGAGCGTCCAACTAGAGCCTTAAAACCGACAATTGTCTGTTTAAAATTCACTTCTGTCTACATTTAATCTATTCAGACAATGCAAAGACGTATACAGAACCACAAGTATAAATATTAATAATACTAATTGTAGTGAAATGATGCACACTGGGGGGTGATTCCACTGGGCCCTGGAGAGGGATGTTCTCCTATGTGGAGGCTTTTATAAACCTGCCCCAACTCTGCTGATACTGATACTATCCCTCTTAATAATGTATTAATTCTGCTCCAGCCTCTTTCCCAGAATAGTTGTGGATATGGCAGGAATAGGATAGAGCATGTTCCTATGTGATCAGCATCAGCCTGAGCAGCAAAGACACACAGACGTGAGTTCATGAGCTGATTCAAAAGTAAATGCAAGTTGAAGTCTTTGAGATGGTTTAAGGTTGGTGTTGGTTATGAAGCACCATTATCTGCATCAACAGACAGATTACCTACAGGTTATAATCTTCCATTTCTTTTCTTCTGACGTTAAAAAAAGATATTATATGTAAAAAAGTATATATATTTCTTTCAGTCTTAGATTTATATTAAAATAAAATATAGAAATATCTGTTTAAGAACAGAGCAAATTGAATGATATGAAATAATGAAGTCCTGTTTCAGGCAAGTTTTCCAATTTTTTCCAATGAAGCAATAATGAAACGACTTTAGCTTATCTAAGAAAGCATGTTGTGTGCTGAGCCCAGTCAATGTATTCATGGGCTTATGGGAGAAACAGTATATATATTCTCTTAATGGGTGTAACCTGGGTTGACTCAAAGCAGTGGGTATGGAGGCGACACAAATGTCTAAGAGGGAAGGAGACAAACTAAAGAAACGGTTACAAAGAGCAACATTTTGAATCTTTAAGTTCAGGGTCATTGCAAGTCCAGGCCTGAATGAAGAGCTGGAGTATTTCTCATATCTGTGCATTTGTTGTGATGGGATGACTCTGTTTGCTGGTAAACAACCTCAGTGAAGTACTGTACCCATACTGAGGTCAAATGTAACATTATTTTAAAATGTAATTATAGACTTGTTTTATTATTTGACTGGTTCTATTGGTTATTTATGATGATCCTTAAGATATTGATGCTTTGTCAGATTCACCTAGTTATGCACACACTGTGATGATTAACCAGTGCTACTCTGATTGCCTGGCAGCTGGCGCCAGCTTTGTTATATCTGTTACCACTTAGTTTTACATGCCCTGATGAAGACTGGGAGTTAAAAAAATGGGCTTAGAGCCTACATGTTTAAAGGCTTGGTATTGTTTGGTTAGGACACAGAGCAAAGTCACCGACAGAAATAGAAACAATGAGATGTCAGAGAGAGAGGATTACATGAGAACGCTAAACATGATAAATAACACCCGAGCCAACGCCTATTTAAGTCTACTAATTGCTTGTGTATTAAAGTTATGTGTGTGCTAATTACCCTCCCATTAAGTAGATCATAAATGGCTACTTGAACATTTTTACAAGCCCACAGGCCTGCCCTCTGCTTCCACTCAACAATAACTGTTCAAGTAACTTTCTGAAAACGAGTGAAGATTCCACCACTTGTTTTCACTGTTCTCTGACTTCTCTCCCTTTAAAAGATGCAACAGTGGTGTTTGGCAGCTGGTACAAAGGGAAAGGGGGAGGAGGTGATTCCCACAAGAAACTAGAACAAGACTTTTTACACTTGCAAGTGTTACATCATCTGCGGGGAGATGCAGATGCACCAGGGTTGATGAAACAGTCCGGTTTGCCACTCTTGACTTAATGCAAGTGATTCAACATGTAGCTATGTCATTAAAGCTTTTACTGGAGGGGGCTTCTTCCTTTCTCAGTCTTCTCTTCAATGTCCCAGGGCTGGGCACTGATTGTTTAACAGGTATACTTGCAGTGCAAAAATTCCTTCCTAATGCATACTTATCACTAAAGATGGAGACAAACCTCCCCCCCCCAACAAAAAACAAAAAAAAACTCTAAACTACAGATTAGTGCAATGTTTCATCTATTAGTGCATAGGTTTGTTGTGCACTTCTGCTCTTTATTTTATGGGATATTTAAGTGTGTGCAGTAGGTAACCTTGTAATGCTTCTATAAAAAAGAGTAGGCCACTGCTTCAGTGTCTTGTACATCATTGTGAGGGGGTCTAATGCTGGTGGTATTCAGGAGCTGGGGGCTGAAGACATCAAACTCAAAATATGAATACTTTATAAATTATATTGTGTCTATGTGAGATTAAAGTAATTATTTACACAATATATAAAATAAAATATTTTGTAACGTTGGGGAGAGATCTTGCAGATTTATATCTAAAGATCAGACTTTAGAAAAAACAAGATTGAAAATATGTTGAAAAGCAAGCACAGATTTTACAGGTGTCTGATACAATTTGCAATAAGGATTACTTTAGTTACTTTCCTGTGTCTTCAAATCCTTCTGTCGACCCACACATAATTGACCACTATGTGTAATCCTGAGAGGAGTACAGAGCTGAACTGGGAGCTCAAGTGAATTTGCATTGTGAGGTTTACTAGAAGGATTTTCCTGCAGCTTGTCAGATGGTCGGGGTACTGAGGGAATCCACTGACTGACAGGATTTATACAAAAACAACCCAGTACTGTGGTTTGGAAGTGTTGCAAACAACGGTTTACTCTGAGCTGCGGATTGACAACTGTTGCGGATTTTGATTGGCTACTGCAGCAGAAACTTTATTGCTTCTACTCTCGGGCATTTGAATAGCATGAATATACAAATCCACGCTCCTGTCTTCAAGCTCTGCACACATGAAAGAATACACTTTTCTCTTTTCCCCAAAATAGGCTGAGGATAAAAAATTGCAATGTGCTGAGTCAGGTTTCGAGTTGAACTCTGCAGCTGTTGTGTTAAAGGCAAAGCAGCAACATTACTAAGGCCAACATGCACAATACCAGGACCCTGAACCTGAAACAGCTAAATGGAATTCAGCCATAATACTTTATTATTTACACCTGTGCTTTTCAAATTATGACATGACAAAAAGGTATAATTTACTTTTCTTACTAAACTTTTAAGCCAATCAAAAGCTTGCAATATTGTCAAAAATAGAGATTAACTTGGTTTGACAACAGAAAAGTGTAAGCTACAGGGATGGAGACAAAACACTATGGAGAAAAGGTTTTGGTTAAAGGACTGACATGGCTGTAGCTGGTTAGGCAGCTCAAAGGACAAATGAAGAGCTACAAAACAGCAGTCATCAAGTTTCTATTGACTACTAACAAATCATCAGTGACACTGGTGTACATGCGAGTCCTGTGTGCACTCACTGACATTACAACTAATTATTTTGGGACATTGAGGTTGATATTTTCAGGCAGTTATCGCTGCTGCCACTCTGCAAAATCATGCGACATGTTAATCGGTTTGAGTGTTTTTGTACTCGAGCTGAAATTGGCTCAACAGTGAAGTGAAACCAGAGTGTTCTTTTCTCCTTTGGATCCTGCTGTGGCAGGAAGGGTTAATATTTTTAACCACTATAATGATATGTCAGGCTTTCTCTTCTTGATGGACATCACAACCTCCTGCCCCAAGAGAGTCTCTCATAATGGCTTCATCACATTAGTGTGGTAAACACCAACAGCCTCCACAACACAAAGCAATCTGACGGAGTGGACATAAAGCATACTGAGGACCCAGCCTGTGCAGTATTTCTTCACTTAGACAGTGAGGGGCTCATTTTATTTCATTCTTTTTGTTCTAAAATTAAAGAGCAAAAATAAGTAGTAAGTAAGTATTAAATGCAATTAGTTGTTACTGTTAGTCAGTAATCCCAGTATGTGGCCGGAGATAAGGAACTATTTCTGTTTACTTTTAGACCTTTATCTGTAGCAAAGGTACCTTCAGTTTGGCTGATAATCTGTTGGCCTTTTCACACCAATGGGTTATTTATGTATATGCTGTGTTTCAACATTGGCAAGAACTGCCACACAAGTCACAGAAGAGCATGTGGAGTTGTTGAGGTCAGAATACAGCAGGATCTGGCAGTAATCCTGATCTGAGGTCAGTCAGCTGCACCACACAGCAATGTCTGAAAAAGAGGGAGTTTAATATTTCATAAGTTATGATTATATAATGTAATTATTCAGTCTTAGGCAGTTCAAATCGGAGCATTTAAGAGTGTAAGGGATGTAAATACTTCCCTTCTGTTGTGTTCACGTCATGTAGAGTTAGCTTACATTCCAACTCCCAACCTGTGAGCTAATGTTGGGTTTCCTCTTTCTATTTTGTTAGTGTTTAATGATGCCAGGGTCTATTTTGGGATCAAAACAACCTAACAGCCGAAAAACTGTAAAACTGCAAGGCTCAGATTTTCAGTACAAAGTGAAAGGCAGAAACACAGCCAACATCTTGAGTTGCCAGATCACTTGAAAGTCGTACCCATGGGAGTCTTTTTTCCATCATTCCATCCAAAATGACACTTGTGCCGCGTAAACCCTGGTAACTGGTTTGTGATAGGCTGAACCGTTTTCAGAAAACTTACACACATTGTTCAATTTCTTCTGGGACTTTTCATGTCTTTTACACACAAGCAAAGCACACCACTGTACTCTGTATCCTACACAGCGTGAGTCATACTGTGAAAGAAGAAATCAGACCTGCTAGTAATACTGTGGTGGAGAGGTGCTAATCACCAACACATCCTGCTAGCCAGCCAACATTACCTGGCTCTGTTGCAGCTATCAACCACCCACTTTGTGGTTTGGAGCAGGTACCGTTCCTATGGTGACAGAAATGTTGCTATGTTGTGGGTATAAATCAGATTAGCTAATGGCTTTTTTCATTCTAATATTTGGGGGTAAACCTGCCTTTCACTGTTAAAATGTTGACCATAGCAAGGCTGTATTTAGCACAGTTATTGATTTGTTCACACAGTGTGGGATTATGACCTAATTAACACTGAAAATCTATCTTCCTTTGAATCTTTGTGTTCGTTCTGGCACCCCATTTTACACCACAACTATTTTCTCTAAAATAAAGCTGCTCCAATCAATATTTTGAAATGGACCAAAGGTTAAATGACTGTGAAAGACGTTGCTCATAGTAACAAACCCACAAAGGATTATTGCCAGACTGCAGTTCTGCTCTAGGATGCTTAAACTTCTTTAGTACATTGTTTGGTTTTACAGCCCACATTTTCACTCTCACCACTCCTGCTAGTGTTGTTTCCAGCTTCAGAAGATTCTCAGTGAAAAATCTGATAAAGTCACTGTGTGCACCAAAAGGTTAGCTAGTAACTATTTGGTGAATATGTTGAAGCATTTAGCAGCTAAACGTTGCTAAAACACAGCAAGTATAGGACTTAAATTCACCAGACTCCACATGAACACTAGTGCTGCTCCGTGTCTGCTGGATGAATAAATGGACAAACGTTTGCTGTTTATCATTACAACTTTATAAAGTGATAATATGGATATAAAGGATTTACTGTCTACTGCTCTTTACTATTTATCGTCTCTACATCTTACCTTAAAAGAAAATAAAACCATGTCAGATATTACCTTTAGAGAGTGAAAACTTAACCAAAGAGAGAAGACATAAACGCTGTTCACTCAAGTCCATCTCTAGTGTCAAGAATGTACGGATCTGTGGAATCTTTTAGATACAGGAGTGAAGAAGGAGTGATATTCTTTAATAATACAAAAGGTTGTGTATTACTTCAAGGTTTTTTTAAAGGAGGGTAGTATGGCATTGATGTGATAATCTTACATTGCAATTTTAAGCACGTCAGCAGTTGTATGCAATAGATTCCATCTGGATTCTGGATTTAAGGTAAAGCTTTTATGCATAGTATTGTCAAAGGGAAACAGGGCAAAAAGGGCTAAACTGATTTTCTCTTAATCCAGATCAGACAGAGGGGTTACGCTGAAGAGATGATAGTCTTTCTGCATGAGATCAAAACAGTGTGGCTGTAGACAGAAGTCAAGGCTTCATGCTTGTATAAAGTCTTCCACTCAGCCATTCCTGCCTGTAAACTAAAATGTCATGCATAACATTTTAAGATAAAATTAACCTCATGCTGTACTTAGAAAACAAAATGGTGCGTAAAATGAAAATCAATGTGGATTAATCTCAGGTGTCCAACTGTGAGGATTAAAATGACTGCAACACGGCTGCTGATGGAATTGATGGCAGAATGTTTTTATTGTCTTTGGCTCAGATTTCCACCATTCCCACTGTTCCCATTATTACCTTTGCTTTATCTGCAATCTTATTAAAAGTTACAAGGCATTTTGCTACTACGCTGTCATTTCTCTATTGTTTTCCCTTTTCTTGTGAGCACACAAAATAGAAAAAAAGATTCCCCTCAAAACATAAAGGAGCTAAGAGCCAAGTGCCATTTGTTTAACCTCTCGTTAAAGAGCCAGAATCTCCAAAGACTCTTCTTTGTCTGATGTAAACAAAGATTCCAAGCAAACGACTTTTCATCCAAAAACTGCATCTGAAAGAGGACCTACTTTGATTGAAAATGTTGTGAAAATGAAGGTGAGGAAGAAATAACTCAAGCAATCTTTTGACTTTCGATCATCTTTGTTTCCTGTAGATAATGAATTTAGGGCCTGTGAGCAGCATTTACTGACTTTTTTATTGACCCTCTCTTATGTAGAAGGCTCTAAGTGACATTTCCAATCAATAACTGGAGCTGCAGACTTTTTGTGCTGGCAGGAAGTGGGCTGCTGTTCTGGATAGATTGGCAGCCACTGCACCGGGCCATAACCCTGAACACCCCCTAGGATATTAGAGAAACAATCTGGGGAAATAAAGAAATAGGGAACTAAAGGTAGTCAGCAGGCCAAGCCGTTCACCTCGTCGCCCCCGTGGATTTCTTGGCAGAGCGCCGAGTCAAAACACTAAGGGGCAACACTGTGGAAATGAGTTTCACCCTGATATCACACTTAAAACAGATTGGGCTTTTTAGGAGATACAAAAACACAACTTTTATTTAGTTGGGAATGTTTGCAGAGCATGTGATGCCCTTCAGTTTCCCACCTGGGAGTTGCCCGGCGTAACCGTGGCAGAGAAGTAACATTTAGAGGCTATTTTCATGACATTTTCATGGTGGAGTTCTTCAGCCACACAAATGGTATTTTTGTTGGCTAAAGAAAGGATTCTTTCCTCGCCTGTGCCTGTTTGGTGTTATGATGACTCACTATGAACTGGAATGAGAGGAGAAGCTGTGCAACGCAATTCTGGTGTCAAGGAGACTGTACTGTATGGCGTGGCCTTGTTCTGTGATCATTCTGTCACAGACAGGACAACTTGTCTTTACTAATTATCAATACCCCCAAAAAAAAGATTGCAGATAAACACCATCTGTAACAATTGGGGACTGTTCAGGGCATCAGTCCAGGTGTCCAGACAACATCCTCTCCTAAGGAATCAGAAGGCAAACAAGTAAAAAAGGTATTTAAAGTATTTATTTACACCTTATCTTTACCAAAAGAGCCTGAGAGCACACCAGCATTTAAATCCAAACGATCAGACTGATGTTAGTGAACTTCTGTGGCCTTGAACAACGTCATTAATCTGTATGGAGTTCAGTTTTGGTTTAATTTCTTGACAGTGCTGACCCTTGAGGGAACAGAGAGCTGCTTGCTTCACTTCTCCCATGGCATGTTTGCAGTCATGAGACATGAGTCGACAAAACAAAACCACATGCAGCTGTTACTAATTTAATTCCCTCAAGTTGAATTTCAGAATTAAATGCTGTTTTTTCTCCATTATTTATTCCATCTTGACTGTCTCATTATAATCTGAACAGCTTTTCAGTTTTATAGTACAACAAACACACGTCAACATCTGATATTAAAACAAGGGATGGACTGCTCACAGATAAACTCATAACTAATTATCATTGCAAATAAATGGGCTTTATTAACCCGCCCCCCAGTCTGTTTGCTGGGCTCTGCAGTGCAGTGCTGGATGTGGCAGTATGCAGGATGCCCTCTCTCTGACTTGTCTCTATTAAATGGATGGTGCTTTTGGCAGCAGAGCCTGTGTGGCTTGTTTGCCCCGGGTATAAATGATGTCTGGTCTCCCCAGCAGGTTACAGACACTGCAAACTGCTCATTACGGGACAAAATCCACCCCAGCACCACAACAACGTGTTGACTGTTTCTATGAGTCGTTAAAGGGAAGGATCATCCTTAAACTCACATTCTGTAGCTTTCTAAACTGGAGACAAAAGATGGACAGCGTCTCTGTCAGCTTGGAGGGTGATGTGTAAGTTGGACAACATCAACGTGGGCACTGGAACTAGGACATCCTGCTGTGGTGTTCAACATCTCTGGGTCTTGTGTCTATTTTGACTTTAATGTCTTGAAAAGAAGCATGTCCACTGTTCATTCTGTCAGAAAGGAGTGTGTATAGAATGATGGAGCAACTACAGAGACAACACACTGGGAAACAGGTAGACTGGTTACAGTCATATTGGTAGGAAGGAAATTAGTTTGTGTAAAAAATTCATGGAATCATTTCTAAGGAAAAAGCTAATAAACTAAGAAAATAATACATTTCCGTGAGATTGTCTGAGGTACACTGCAGAGAAAGGGAAGAACCAGATAGAACTATGTAAGAGAGATACAGACTTCTGGTCTTTGTTTCATCAGGTCATCTAAATAAAAGAGTCGCTTCTGATGGTTCCTGATGAATTGCAGTCTCCCTCTTGGACTTATGTTGTGTTGTCAGTATAAGAAATCAAGGGGGCCATTCACATCCCCTCCTTCTATTCATCCATACTTTGGTCCCGTAGTAACAACTAAATCATGTTCATGGAAACTGGAAACTGCATCTGCTACAGAGAAGGCCATGATTAATTTTATACATTTATTCCCAGGTACTCAAATTATACCACTAATCAGCTCAACAAGTTCAATGTGTGTCACCACAGACCTTCATCAGTATTTGACATAAAAGTTTTGGGCCTACCTGCTGGGAAAAATACCTGATCATTTTTTTATTTTACCAAATCATTAAAGGGGATTTCCACCTCAGTACGTAACAGTTCTGACAATCGACGGCTTCTTGCAAATGTAGAAATAAAATTAAAGAGGGGTTTCAAATCAACTTTTTGCTGAGATATTTTCTGAATTAACACATGAAACCAAGAATCCTCCCAGACGAAGACGCAATAAATATAAGCTGAGCTCCACAGTGGCTTTGAAACGGTAGCAATAAATACTCTGAGCTCAGCTCAGCCCCATTCACAACCCTCAATTCCTCCTTGAGCCTGGAAGTGAATGAACCGCCCTATTGTTGCTGGAGGAGGACTTTAAAGGCGTCTCTTTTCCTGTTGAGGCTTCAGACAGAATATGAAAAATCCACCCAAAAACCTTGAAATAATATTTTGGAGAGATTCAAGACATTGCTCACTTGTCTACAAGATGCTCACTGAAATGAAGGAAAGGCTACTTCTGGTAATTTACTGTTCCTGGCTATAAAACGATGCTTTGGCTGGTGTAGGGGGCAGGAAGGAGGCAGGGCAGACAGGAATTCAAATGTTGGGACAATGAACAGATGCAACGTGGCTCATATAATGCTAAAATATTGGCTGGCAAGGTTAATATGATTGCTAAAATATTGGCAAGGTTGGCTAATATGAATGGCGCTGAAATATTAGCACTGAAATACGGCCACAGCTTTGGCTGAAGCGACCGCCACTATTACAGGAAACCCGAGCCCGGCAATGTCTTTGTTTTGCCAGCTGCCCTTTTCCTTCAGTAAGGTTACTTCTGAACATTTTATCTTCATCTTATTCACCCGGGCTGATGGATGGATGGACAGTTGAAGAGACAGCTGGATGGGACAGAGATGTGGCAGACGCTGAGAGAGGCATGCAGCGACAAAGTCGAACCTTGAAACCATTTTTTACAGCGCTGTGATATGTTTTATGGTAAGGCCCGACATATGTTCGAGCTTTGGCTGCTTTTTTCAACACTGGTAACAGAAGCAGCAGAGGCAAAGACAAAATGTGAATCCATGCATAAACAGGAAGCTGTGTGGTTCAAATAACCAAGTTAGAACACCCCCAACACAAGCCTTTGTAATGTTTATCCTTCCACTCTCTTCCTCTAGTCCCTTTTTCTCCCCCCACCTTCCTCTCCTGCTCTGTCACCACAGACAGACTCAGCCACCACCACCATCTCCTTGCATGTCCCGGGCACATTTAGCAGCCAAGAGTCCCAAACACGTGTCTGAAGTGAGGACATGCTGAACCAGAGCTGAGGACGTTTGATCAGTCAACCTGATCCTGTTCCCTTTAATGTGATCACAAAGAGCCTGGTGGTTTCCTGAATAAAGTTCATCAATATTTGTATGCATTTGTCACAATGCATGGTGCACAGCAGGGACCAACAAGTGCAACTGAAGACTTGGTTCACCCTCAGTGCTTTTAACCAACTTGTTTGCTGCAGCAGTCGGCTTTGACAAACCCACAGTACACGTTCCCAGCACCAGACAGACAGGCACAGTTAGCAGCTAGTTGGGGAACTTAGTGGAGCATTTCGGTTCTCCAACTTCAGAACTGTAGTAAGATGCATTGTACCGGAAAGAAGCAAGTTCAGAGTCAGTTTGAGGACGTTTTAAAACGAACCTGCTTGTGTCATTGTTCACTCGACCAAGGATGTTACATTTCTTGGTAATTTAAATAGCGTGGCTGTGGAAGTTGTTGTGCATCACTTTCATTGAAATCGCAGTAAGAGGGGGATCTCTTAATGGCCAGTATGAACAGGAGAAATTAAACGGTGTTCATTTGGGCGCCTGGCTCTTGTTGTGAAGCTATCCTGTAACTGACTTCAGCACGAGCATACAGGAAACCTCCATAATCCAGAGATACTTTTCTTTAATTTCCTCCTCTGAAAGTAGAACTAAGCTTTCTTCTTGTATAATAATTCAGTTAGACTTTTGACAATCTGCTATCTAAGTACTTATAATGCTGTACTGTATCTATTAGATTTCCATTATGAGTGCAGATCAGAAGCATCAAAGCTTCGTGCTTTAATAAAATGTAGACTGAGCGAGCAGGGCTTCTGCTAAAGCAGCACGACACATGCATGTTGCCTGTTTGAAACAGTATTGTGACAAAGCTATCACGAATATAAAGATACATCTTCCAAGCTGCAAAACATGTTTTATCACACGAGGAGGGAGTTGCAAATGTTTAGTATATTACTGTTCCAGGTGGCCTTTACCAAGACACCTAAAGAGACAGTTTGGATTATACTCAGGGAGGAACTAACAGTTTGAGGGCATGCTGTTGAATGTTGAAATTAGCCCAGTTTTTAATGTGTTTGTCTGCTCATATTTTGTCTTTTTGTCAGCAAATCTCATGAAAAGTTCACAACCAACAGCGAATGTATCCTACTTAAAGTGTTGTGTGTATATCCAAAGTCTGAAATATTCTATTCCTCCACTGTCCTCAACAAATGTATTTCCTCCTGTCTGAGTAATATTTGCTGATAAAGAAAAATAGTGTCCAGCTGTTTTAGAAAATGACTGAGAACTGTATATGAGCTTTCTTTTACATGTATGTCTTCAGTTGTAACCTTTGTTGGCTTTGGTATTTGGGGGATTTGATGACAGTAAGAGAAACATTCTCTTCTTTGAACCTTTTGTACAGATTTAACCAACAAGATCCAACATGAGCTTGATAGGTGCTGGTAGGTGGAGCCAGGATAGCTTCCCCTCATACCACTCCTTTTCAGTTTGTATGCTAAGCTAAGCTAACCACACAGACATGAGACTGATGTAGACCTTCTTATCTAACTCTTTACATCTGTTCCTTTAACAGGTTCATGGCTGTGTTTTTCTTCCTTTCCTCCTCATCCCCTTCCTTCGTGCAGCGCTTCCATTGAAATGTAGAAAATGAATGTGACACAAGGTAATCCCGCCTTTCAGCATACATTCTTTAAACAATATGCATACAGAAACCTAAAAGAAGCATTCCTTACGTTTCTTGTTAAGCAGAAAAATACATCAAAATTTCACAAATAAAGAATTTACTGTAAGCACTCACTGCAGCTCTCGACAGCACCCTTCTGCATTTGTTCTTTAGTTTATATTCAAGACAAATCAACATTTTTTATTTAATTATTTAATGATTAATTATTTGCTTCTTTCATAGTCATTTATTTCAGTTGGTATGTTTTTTTAATACAGATCAAGGATTTCTGACACAAGTTCCACTCACTTTATGTTTTTATAGCTCACGATATATCTCACGACGTAATGACACAACATAACCATCTCCATGACAACAGAGCAACTCCATCCTCTGAGAAAGGCCACGGGATGTGGTGGAAAGCTTCAGGAAGACAAAGTAAATGGAGCTTGTTTTGGGACATGTTTTTTTGATTTTTCAAGGTCAAGAATTAACCTTCAAGCTCAACTTGTTTTTGTGCAACACAAACGTATTTGGTGAAGATAATGATTCACCCCTGTGTAAAGTAGCCTTACAGCACCAAATAAATATCTACTTACCCAGATAGAGAGAGGTGCTTTGTTGCCTTCAGGTGCATGCTGTATGCTGCACTAACTACTTGTGTCACCTCTCTACGACAACCACAGACAGGGTGATGGGTGGTGGGGGGGTGAAAGAAATGGAGGGAGACAGATGAAAAGAGAGACAATGACAGAGAGGTAGTGTGGGAGCCTTCAGCTCCGTGCGATGTGCTCAATGCTAACTGCTTGACTTGGTTCTCTGCCAGAGGCTTATTCAGAACCAAGGACAGCTCCCCTGGTCTCCGAGCCCACTCACTGGGGAGAGACACATTTAGATAAAGTCTCTCTCTCTTTTCATCGCTCCCATTTTCTTTTCTCTAAAACTCGTTCTGTCTCATCGGGGAGCCCACATTTAGCCACGCTCTCTTTCTTTGTCGGTTTCCCTATTCAAACTCTCGGAGGAATGTCAAATTTATAGTCCCCCCCCCCCCCCACCCTTTGTCTCTAAGCTCGATTTCCCCTTAGTTCCTCACCAGTGAGGCTACATTTAGAGTCTGCACCATAGGGGAACGCCATGGCCTTTACTTCCTATTCAATTAAGCTCTGCCTGAAACACACACATGAACACACACACACTCAATTACAGCCTACCAGTGTCTGGAGACTGATGGCACACAGACATGACCTCAGAGAAACACACAGACACGCACGTACATGCACAAACATATGCAAAGAAAAACATATAGTTAGATACACTGAAGAAGGAGTGCAGTGGACACACACACACACACACACAAACTGCAACAATAACAAGCAATTACCAGACGGTAAATGTCTATGGTAATTTTCAAAAGGCAAATCTCTGGACTGACTTCAATTGAGGTTTTTTTTCAGGTTTTTCCCCCACATGGGCCTGAAGTATTCACACACACAGACTTCACACTTTGTTCCACTCTGTGTTGTGGCCGAACTCAACAGGAGACATATCTGACGTAAGCCAATTGTCAGGATGAGATTAAAAGAAAACATCCACAAAAAGTGTGTGTGTGTGTGTGTGTGTGTGTGTGTGTGTGTGTGTGTGTGTGTGTGTGTGTGTG